>PVKU01000020.1:709659-998637 GCA_004027475.1 Anoura caudifer
GAGGGAGGGAGGGAGGGAGGGAGGCAGAAGAGACTCTGGAAGAAAGGAAAAGGAAAATGATGTATATGCGAAGCTCTACAACAAATAGGCTGTCAATGGGGTTCCTGGTAAATCGAGACACCATTTCTAGGCCATTACACCTCCCTCCTTCCTCCAGGACCTTCCGACCCCCCTCTGGGAGCCTCGTGCCCCCATCTTACCCACCCTCACAACACGTCTGCTCAGACAGACCAGGGTCATGAATCACCTGTGTTGAATGTGGCTGAAGCATTGCTGTTTCGCTCATGTTTCCCACTGACACACAACTGCGCCTGCCTGGTCTGGATGTGCGTGCGCACATGTGCAATGGGCCGGCTGCTGGGGTGTGTGCGTATTTGTCCCGCACGTATGGGGTGCAGAAGAGGCCAGTTGGGGTGGAGGAGCGAGTGAGTGTTGGCGGGGGTCTGTGGGCCCTCAGGGTCTGTCAGTGCCATGAAGAGCTTTCCGGCCTCTGTCAGCCTCTCCAGAGTCTCACAAGGGTGAACCGAGGGTCTTCTGGAGGTGAGCATGGGGTGCAAATGTGTTGAGGCATTGAACAGACGACCAGCTGAGTGGGATGCCATAGCTTCCCAGATGTGTTCTAGTGATCTCCCTGCTTGAAGTCCTGATACTCAGCTCTAGTTTATAGTTCTCCCAGTTTAACATTTTCCATTGATGATTTACTCCTTTAAAATATTTATTTCTTAAATCATCTCAATATTGGATATAATGCGGAGGGATGGAAAGAAGAGAGACAGAGAGAAAGGATACTTCTCTATTTTTGTTGTTGTCATCACCGAAATGAAGGTTCTGGAAGATCTGGTTTCAATGGATGTCAGATCGAAACCTGTGTTCAGAGACTAAGACACGCGTGGTAGACGAGAGAATCATCAGATGTCATTCATGAAAAGGTTCCTTCTTTAGATCGTTCTGTGTTTTGCACCTAAAGGAGCAGTGCTGACTGCTTAGCTGAGTCCCTTTCCTCACTGCTTATTCCTCTGGGTTACACAGACACAGAGTTGGAAATCGGCCCTACGCCACCCACCACCCAGGCCTCCGGCCCATGGCATTGCTCCCCAAACCAGGCCAGGTATTACACACATAACTTGAAGATAAACATGTAACTCGGTGATGCAGCTTGCTTTATGAGAGGGAATCAGGCACTGTCTTTTAAATTGAGGTCAAACACACAAAACAGAAAATTAACATTTTAAAGTGAACAATTCAGCAACATTTGGCACATTCACCCTACTGTGCAACAGCCACTTCTGCCTAGTTCCAGACCATCCTCATCACCCGAAGGGAAAGCCCATCCCCAGTAAGCAGTTTCTCCCCATACCCGCTCCCCAGTCCCATAACCTGCTTTCTGTGTCTGAATTTATGTAGAAAATCAGGTACTCCTCATTCACCACAATGGCTAAATGAAAATAGTTTAGATGGTTTTTTTTTACAAAGATAACACATACTCATGTAGAAAATTTAACCGTCACAAAAAACATTAAAAAAACAATTTTTTTTCAAAACGCACCCTCCCAATCTCTCACCCTAAGTCACCACAGGCAACAGTTGGTGGCCCCTGGCCCTCCCCAAGCCAGACATCACTGTATAAACACTCAAACTACACACCCTTTTAAAAGCCGGTAGAATCATACTCGGCTGCTAGTTTGGAACCTGACTTTTTTAACCTAACAATGTATGTCAGGGACATATTTCCATGTCAACACACACAGTTCTCCCTGATCTTTTATGTCTGCCCAGGGCTCCTTCCTGCAGACATACAGTTGGTTTAACCAGCCCCTCGGGGTAGGTGATTAGGTATAAGCATCTAGCTTTCATTCAAAGGGATTGACTTTCTGGGCTGTGTTAATTGATTGGATTTAGGGGGCTTGCTCACAGGCGGGAGGGATTGAGGAAGGATTTAAGAATTCTATGGAAGAATTCAGGACTTACTGACACCACAAATGAGACCTGAGTGACATGCAGACACACCTGCTCAGCATGCCTTTGCAGATGTCGGTAAGGAGCAGACATCACCAATCTCTAGAAGGAGCTGCCCAAGGACATGGGACTGCCAGCAAGTCCACCTAGGATGGCAGCAGTGTGGGCCACTTATGCTCAGTGGGGAGAGCAGGCCCTACTGTGGGCCTTGCGGTTCTTTCGGAGGTGAGCAGTGCTGGGAGTGAGGGAGGAAGCAGGAAGGCTGGTATTGCCTCTGGGGTGCTGGCTGACTTGTGAAGTGTGTGTGTTCGTGTGTGTTCATGTGTATTTGTGTGTATGAGCCAGAAAGAAGAGGAATTCCCCTTGAAGGGAGGGATGTGTCAGTTTTCTAAAACTCTCTTTAAAGCTCTGTAACTCAACTTGATGTTTTGCCTTAGCGATGTAAGTGGCTGTACATGGAGATTTCCTTAAAGCCAATGCTTTTGTCAGTTATCTCAGGTGTGTACTCCCTCTCCCCACACTCAGCTCAACCAATTCTCTGAAGCCCCAATGGAGTCTCTACTCCCAGAAGTCTCCTGGGCCACCTCAGTTGGTCCAGGGTGCATCCTTGCAGGTGCTCCCATCTGACCACCCACATCACTCACTCACACAGCCTTGCACCTTCCCATCCTGTGATTTCACTTTTTCTGCTTGTTCTGGTTGCCCCAGCTACCCTGTAAGTTCTGAGGTTCAGGGATTTCTTAGGACTTGGCTCTGGTGCTTTGTATGTGAGTGAGCACAATACCGTGTGTGGACGAGTGGCTGGGGAGGACTAGAAATCTAACATTTGCCCCACAGTTTCAAACCCTCGGAATCCCTGTACTCACACGGCTTTGGGGAGAGCCCCCCCAGTGGGGTCTTGAGGACACTGACGTTCTGAGGGCTGAGAATACTCACTGGGCAGGGAGGAAGTAGAGGGGGGAGACACTCTCCTTAGGCACAAAACTGAAGGGGGCTCTGAAAGTCTCAGTCATCAAGAAGAAAGATCTGAAATAACACAAAAGTAAATCCATGAGGAACAAAATATCAAATGTTTAAATAAAGCCAGGATACAAGGTCAGGATCCAGTGAGGCATGCATAGGGCCGCATCCTGTCTTTATTTAAAATTCTGATATTTTGTTTATCCTGAACTTTTTGCATTCATTTTGCTTTTTGAAAATATTGCATTAAAATATTCTGTATCTGGATAACTGAGCTTTGTGGTGCCCCCTTCTGCACAGTGCCCGAGATAACTGAGATAACCTCAGTTATCTCAGGTGTGTACTCTCATTCCCCACCCTAGTTCTGGCCCTGCTGACATATCTCGTCCAAGGTCATCAGTAGTAGAGCTGGGATGCCAACCCAGGGCTCAGCTGCCAGAGCTTCACTGTTAAACTGTTGGCCCAAAATTGTAACTAGACCCCCAGATCTCTCTGTTACATCAATATTCACCTGTCTGGGTGCCTGGATTCCTCAGGTGAGCAAATGGACAGAGGGAATGAATTGTGCTAAGTACCCACCAAGCACCCAAGGTGCTGAAACATGGAAGCTGCTTAATAATTCTTTCTGTTCAACCTCCCACCGCCCCCACCCGCGCTCCAATGCTTGTCACAAGACTTCATTTTAACTGAGGGTAGTGATGCACTTAAAGTTTACTGGCATTTGATTTCTATCAGTGCAGGGGAGTATTAGCCTGAACGTAGCAATGACTGCATTTATAACTCAGAGGTGAACACTACTGCCTGAACAGAGTTTTATGGAGAGGAGCCACACATTTTACCTGGAATACACACGTGACCATGCATTCACTGCAATGCTGATGACAAAACATTCTCCACTTTTTACTTAATGTCTGATTTGGCTAAAACAAAATGTTCCCCAAACCCAGACTCTCAGAATCTGGAGAAGGAAAAGTTTATAGGAACACGGGAAGGGTCACTGATAAATTGATTTCACTGTTGAGCAAATGGTTTTGCCAGTCTTTTATTTTTTTTAGTGAGATGATAACATTCTTAAGCCAAGGCCCACTGCCCGCCCCCACCTCCAAGGCAGAGCTCTGTTTTGCTAAGATACAGGCTTGCAGTCTCCATGCAGGCTGTCTGCGGTCCTGCGGAAAGAGCTATCAGCCTGCCAGCCCTCATTAAACTGATCGACCGATTCAGTTAAAACAATGACGACAATGACGACAACAACAACAGTGTAATTTCTTGGCACTGAGCAGTTTTTTGAGCTGAATTTATCCACCAGTATGACAGATAGGGGAGGAAGCAGTAACAGTGACAAGGAAGGAGGGCTGCTCCATCCCACACTAGCTGAATGGCTTTGGGGCTGGCGTGAACTTCTCAGAGCCTTGGCCTCCTCATCTAGAATGCGGGGGCCCTATACCCTCTTTCCAGAAGTTTCCAGTCAGATGAAATGGGACATGCAGTGCATTTGGCTCAGGGTCTGGTACCAGAGGGAACCGGTTCTCTGTGCCCTTCTCTTCCTTAACTCCGCCTCATCCCACCCTCACCGATCCAAAACAGATACTATGCTGACAGGCAAAGTCATCTCAGGAGTCGAGAAAACTGTCTGCCTGAGACAGAAGAGTTTTCATTGGACCTTGATGTGGCTGGGGAGGCTGTAAAACATCCTTATGAAAGAGTATTATTTACTAGCACGTATTGATCGCCTCGTGTGCACAAAGGCCCCTGCTAAGCTACTACAGAAAATCCTGAAACCACTCCGACCAAGGCCCAGGAGGGGACAGAGGGATGCCAGCTAGTCCTGAGGGAGGGGGGCAGCCACTTCTGTTAGCAGTGTCTCCACTTCAGAAGGTGCTAAACTTGACTTTTCCACTTCAGAATGCTGTTTCTGAAGGAAAATTTGTAGAAACAGCTTACAAAAGTAATACATCTTTATTGTAAAAATATCTACAAAATACACAACAGCATAAAAGGAGAAAAAGGAACACAAAAATGCCACCACCAAGAAGAGATGACCACTTCCCCCACTCTTGTGGTGCTGTGGGCAAGTTACGCACCCACACCATCTTGGAGCAGCGTCTGGGACCAAGTCAACATCAAGAAAGCATTAGCTATTGTTATATTATTTAATTTTCTCTGTCCGTATAAAAATAGGCTCAGACTGTGCATGTGCCATCTTTGCAAATTGTTTTCTTTCTTTGATTGCTAGAATATCTCCTCAGCCCTTTGATATTTCTCTATAATATGTTTTTTCATGGCCGTAGAGTAGACAACTGCTTTAAAACTCTCAGCTGTTCACAGTTTTCCCTTCCCTCTGCTGCAGAGCCTCTGGGCAGCTAGCACAGCCTTCCCAGAAAGATCGGCATGGATGTGTGGGCTTCCCTGCACTTCAGGGCGCCACACACGGGGCTTTGGGGAGGCAACCAGGATGAGGCAGTTTGGCTAAGTCAACAAAAATCTGCAATTTCGTGAATGCAGCTCTCTGTACTAAGCTCCTGTGTCCTGCACAGATGTCGCCCAGAGAAGGAAGGGAACTAGCAAAGCAGCTAGGACATGGAGCTGTCTGACTTGCAGCTCAAATTGGGGGAGAAACACAGACATTTGGGTCGCATTGCCTACCCCTTTCAAGTCAGACAGTGGCATTGCCGCAGACCCAAGCCAGCGGGGCTGAATTCCAAGGCAGCGGGCAGCACTTCCCACCAAGGCTTATCAGCCATTCTTGAGCCCCAAGAGGCTTAAGACCAAAGGCCATAAAGGCATGGAGGCATGGAGGCATCGAATTTCAGTTTATGTATGCATTGTCGGTCAAATGGTGAATATTTTAACAACAACACTAACACTTAACACTCACTATGAGCCAGGCATTGTCCTGCACGCGCGCTCACTTGAACTCATTCCATTTTGCAACCATCTTTGAGGTGGAGACATCGCCAGCTCTTTGCAGCCACGGAGACCTACGGGGAAACTTACCAGATAGGGTCTGTATTGTCCCAAGTTGCCCGTCATTCCTCCTCACCCTTGGTAACCCATCCTTGTTTATCTGACTTTAAAAATCATGTTGCAATATTACTCTTTTGTCCCATTATAACAAAAATGGTGAATGTTTGTTGCCCAAGTTCCAAGCACCACAAAGAGAAATGGCTTAGAATGAAGGTCCTACATGGGCCGAGAGAAAAATCACGGTCTGGGAGCCGGGTACTCCTTTCCAAGGAGAGAGCAAGTCAGAATTGCGATTTCTGTACGAAGTGGGGCACTTCTACACTGTGTGCTCTGGAACTGGCCTCTCGAATGCTCACTGTTCTGTCTCTGGCCGTGCGTGGTCCTTCCTCTCTGGCTGTGGGTGGATTTAATGAAACTGGAGGGGACGGGGGGGCTGCCCCAAGGGCAATCTGACCACATTTAACGCAGGAGTTTGTGTCCCATTTCTGTTCAGCCTGACCACCCTGGCTCTGTCATCCCAGCTGGGCTCTGAACCCACTGGGGTTGTAACCTGGGGCTCCAATAATAGCTGGAAGCCCTGCCGGGCTGCGGGGACCCACATCTGCAATGGAGCAGGTCCCCTCATTGACGGGCATGGTCAGAGCTGATACTGCCCCTGCTTCTTGTTTGTTCTTTCCTCACTGGATCTTCCTGGAACCAAAGGCAAGAAGTGTCTCCAATTACAAGTTGATATTCAGGGGAGCCAACCCCAGTCTGTGGTCCTCTGCTTAATAAGCTGCTGCTTTTTTTCTTTCTAACCTGAGACACAAAGTCCCACAAACGATTCCCTTTCTCCATCTTCCTCCCTTTCCAATGATGACATCAGCAGAAATGGGATTATCTGCAATTTTTACTCTTTTTCTTCTTGGGAATCTCCCTCCTCTACTTTTAGAATAAAGTATTAATATTACACGCACAGATCGTGAATAGGATCAAGATTCAATTTGACCATCTCCCTCCCCACGTTCCTCTTTTTATTAGAAAGGGAAATGGGAGAGGATCCTGCTGGAGACCAGGTGGGTCTGATAGGGGCAGTCACGGGAGTGGTGGCCCCGGGCCTCCCTCTGCACTCCAATGAAGGGGAAGGGCGGGGACACGTCCGTAAGCGCGAACGGTGCGGAGCTGAGCGTGGACCGGCACCCCGACCGTCCCTTCTGCCGGCCTGTCTGGACTATGGTCGCCACCGGAGCCAAACAGTTTCTATGGGGGAGGGTCCTCCGAGCGCCTTGAGTCCCGGCGGTTTGTCCCAGCTTTGAGACAAGGATGGGGAGAGGAGAGGGGCTCAGAGAACGGAATGATCCGGAGATCCCAGCACTCTGAGACGTGCAAGGGTGCCTGGAGGGGCGCCGGGGAGGGAGAAGACGCGAGGGACGTTGGAGAGGAGCGAGGAGAATTTCAATAATACCCAAGAAGGGCATCGCCTGTGGAGGGGAGCCGTGCTGGGGAGTTCCAGAGCTGAGGAACTGGGAGCACCTGGGCGGCAAGGCAGGAGGGAATGGGGAGAGGGCGGAAGGCAGAGATGCCGGGAGCGAAGCGGCAGTCGAGGAGCCGCTCCCTGGACAAAGGTGCTTCCAACGCTCTGGGGCTTATCACTCTAGCGTCCTCCTCACCTCGCTGGTCCGGATCCTGGCTCCCAAATCTTTCCGAAGGTGATGGTCCCCACCCCACGCTGCCATGGGGGGCTGCGACCTCAATTCGCCCCAGCTCTGTGTGGTGGGGTCCTCTTAAGCTCCCAAATGCCTCTCTCCCCGACCCCGTGGGCCTCGGAGGCTGATGACAGGAAAGGCAAAGGAGGGCCACTGCATGGCAGCGCTCTGCGGGCTGAGCCAGACCCCTCAGCCTGTCTCCACACCCCAAACACAACAAGGGGGTGGCAGGGTCCCCAGGCTCCTCTTACAGGCAAGGGGATTGAAGCTGAAGCTGGGAGAAGGTTTAAGGCCTGAGCTACCTGCCAGTAACCCCCAGGCCTCTCCCCACCCCTCCCACTGTTGGATCATCCTGGTGAGCTCACCTGTAACAGGTGAGCAGGCCTTGACACCATGGGCCAGCTCCTGCATCCAAACCAGTAAATCATACAAATCACCCTGATGCTTAGTAAATACAGAGTCCAGGGCCCCAAGCCCACACCCATTGGATGGGAACCACCCCTGGAGCGAACCATAGATCTGGATTTCCAGTGCGTGTCTTCAGGTGACCCTCAGTTGTGTGAGTTCTGGCCCCACTGGCTCCCTGGTTCCCCACCCGGAAATGGGCAGAGGAGTATGCAGCAGGGGCCTGGCATGTGTTAGCAGACATGGAATAAGTCCCTGCCTACGCAGCCTGAGGGGGAAGTTTTGGAGCCTTGGAGAGACTTGGGCTGGTGATGAGTACAGGGGGGCTTCATGGTCCTGTTAGAGCCGAGGGGCTGCATTGTTCCCAGCTGCCCTGCACCACAGACTTTAGGGTGAACCAGTAGCCATGAAAATAATGGCAGCTAGTAGCAATGAAGCTCTGAGGGTCTTTGTGTCCATTCTCTGTTCCAGTCCTTGTGGTACCATCTAGCACCATGAGGTCATCACTTGCTCCAGGTCCCACATTAGTGAGCAAAGCTTGGGCCTGCCCTTTAGCATCTGCATCCCTGCACAAGGCCAGCTCAGAAGGGGGACCAATGCACCCCAATGCCTAAGTGCCTGCCAGGTTTCCTCTGGGGCAGGTGGGGGCATGGTGGTCACTGCAGCTGCAATGAAAGCTGTGAGCACAGAGCACAGAGGTCTGGGGCTCCGGGAAGATGCCCCAGAAGCTGCAAAGGACCAAAAATGTGTGAGGCTGAGTGGATGGGGAAGGGGAGAAGGGAGCAGGGGGAGAGAAGGGAACAGAAGAGGGGTATTGTACACTGGGTCTGAAGGAGGAGGGGGTAGGAGGGAGGTGATGGATTAGAGAGCAATCCAGCTGGAAGCAGATCCTGCAGGCCTTGTGGGGTCCAGGCTGTGTGGGGAAGGGGGAGGGGGAGGGTCATATCCAGCCTCAGTCACAGCTCCCTAAACCCTGAAACCCAGATGGGGAGAATTCAATGAGGTGATACCAGGGCAAGTGTGCATGTCCTCCAGGCTCCTGGGAGCTGGACAGCTGAACTCAAGAGTGCGATCCTGCGCCAAGTTCTAGTTCTGGGCCCCTCCACATCACCTTAATCAGCCCCCATAAGGCAGAAGCAGAAAATCTCCATCACCAGAGTGGGAGGCCCGAAGAGGTTGAGCAGAGTCTAAGGGCCAGAGCTTGATTCCTTCAAGTTTGTGAGTTGGAAGGAATGAGCCGGGAGCGGTGGAGGCTTTCACCAAGGGATGCCAGGCTCACACCGGAACAACAGAGCACTGTGGGTTAGACGTTCCCTGCATGTCCAGGCTGTGCCCAGCCCCTGCATTTTTACCCTATCAGATTTTCACAGCAACCCTAGGGAGTACTGTCAGTTGCCCCATTTTATTGAAGGGGCAGCTGAGGCTGTACCTGGAGCACATTCCTGTGCTGATTCTTTGAGCATCTGTGCAGGTGCTTCTTGCAGAAACTGGTTTTCACCTTTTCTGAACTTGCTGAGTTCTATTTGGCAGCTTCCATGAAACAGTGAAGTCAACAGACCCCCAGAGCCCAGGTCTCAGGGTTAGCCCCACCCTACCTGGAGTTTCTGCACCAGGGGCCTCCTGCCCTTGCCTCTTAATCTGTGAAGCGGTGTGGCCAGCCCTTTAAAAATGAGCTTGATGGAGTGGGGTCTGACTTCTCCTGTTCCTCTTCTTGATGAGTGGAGTAGCAGTTTTCAAATAACCCTGAGACCCTAGGATGCCAAATTAGCTGTTGTGTGTTAATTAGCTCAAGGCACCTTGGGAAGAATCCAACACAAGAACATTTCAAGTTCATCATTATGCAGTTTAATGGGACACAGAGTCTGAATTCCCACTGGCCTGTCTGAATGGGTGTAGCACTTTGGGTTCTGTGAGATTCATGGCTCGTGTCAGCAGCTCAACTTATCGGGATGGGAATCTGGCATATTAGATGGATCCTTGGGACTTCCCTTACCTTGGCTGGAATCTGAGCTGAGGTTGGGACTTTAACATTGCACAAGCTGCCCAGAGTTCCCAAGAACATTCAGAAGAAACAAATGCAGTCATGGGTATTTCCCTTGAATGGCAGATAAAATACACTATGTCTTAGCTTGGGAAAAGATGTAAGTGAGAATTCAGTACTGAGTGTTTCTTGAAGATACAATGTAATTATCATAAGCCTGGGGTAATGGAATATTCTCAGTGAGGGCAAAATATTTTCATCAATAACATACTAATGGTATGAGGTATTCCTTCTGTTCTACTTATTCTTGCAATGTAGTAAATCTCCCAAAACCATATTGTTCTGCTCACTAGTCTTTGCATCAGGAATGTAGGAAGGGCTCACTAGGCAGGTCTTACAGGGAGTGTCTCATTTGCTTGTGATCAGATTTGGGGTTGGATGTTCAAGATGGCATAATTTTATAGCTGCCATTCAATGCCTACTGCCATCCAAGAGCTCAGATGGGCTGTGGGTTGAAGCACCCAGCATGGCCCCTCCAGCATGTTGGTCTCAGTGTTTTTGGACATTGCGCATGACAGCTGGCTTCCCCCCGAGTCAGCATCCCAAGAGGACCTGACAGCTTTGTGGGTCATGGTCCAGCCTCAGAAGTCACACAGAGCACTTGCACTGCACCCCACTGAACAAAGTGGTTGCAAAGCCACTGGATTCCAGGGTGAGGGCACAGATACCTGGGCTCTCCCTGGTGGAAGAGCACAGGGGATGGGCGACGCAGTTGTGGTTCCCTTGGGGAATGTAACCCACTGCACCTCTGCTGGAAAACTGCAGACTCATTCTAGGGAATCTTGGCAAGCAACCATAGAATTAAAAACCACAGAAACATGGTGTTTGGAATAACTCTGGGAATTATTTGATCCATTTACAGACAAGTCCATTGAGGTTCAGGTAGGGCTAGATGCTTGATCAAAACCACAAACCTAGATAGAGGTGGGGGGGGGGGAACACAGCCCTGAGTCCAAGGTGAAGTCTCAGGGGCTTTAGTGGGTGAAGCAGGACCTCAAGAGTCAATGGTGGGGAGTTGGGAGACTCAGGCCTCTTTCACTCAGTTCCAGGCAAGGTAGCCTTGGGCACATCTTTGAATAGACCCCTGGCAATGCATAGTAACACTAATCGAAGCAAAGATCGATTGAGTACCTACTATATACCAACATTCTAAGTGTTTTCATGGGTAAATTCATTATCCTAACAACATTGGATGAGATGTGATTATTATCATTGCCATTTCCCTGGTGAGAAACTTAAGCACAAAGAGGTTTAATAGCTTGACGAAGGTCATGCATTCAGCAAGGGGTGGAGCCAAGTTTGGACCCCAAATACTTCTGCTGCAGAAGTTCTGGGGTGCCACCCACTATGCTAAATGCAGTTGCAGCATTAGGACTATGATTACTAACTGAACAAATGTTGGAGCTTACTAATGAGGAAGGTGAGAAGTGAGCTATATGACAGGGCTCACAGACCCAGCAGGATTTCAGCAGCCACCTCTCCAGGCTGGGTTCTTTGTCGAATTCTTAGTAGCAACCAGTTCTCTTCGTACAACCTTTTGCTTGACAAAGGTGAATCTGTCTTCTGCATATTTATCTAAAACAAAATTAATACTATTCATACAAGTGCCAACTAAGTGAAACCATTTTGTGTTCCACAGCAAGAATCAGGAGGTAAGAGGAAGGGTCACAAAGGGTGCCACTACTCAGCTACACTGCCAGGGCCCTAGGCCTTTCTGCTTGTGTGTGTGTGTGTGTGTGTGTACATGGCCTCAAGGCTGCAAAAGGGTCGCTACACCTCCAGAAACATGTAACGATGGCCAGCATTTTCACAGCCTTCCTGTTTTCCAGGTGCTGTTCCAAGGGCTCTGCATACCTAATAGTAACTTGTTTACCCGCCCCCCCCCCCATGAACCTATGAGGAAGGAACAGTTTTATAACAAAAGCACAGAAGCCCTGACAGGACAAGTCACTGTGGAGCCAAAGTCACAGGACTGGCAATGGCAGGGCTGAGTATGGAACCCAGGAATCTGGCTCCAGATAACCGGGCTTAGCCAACTCAGTCTGCCACCTCCACCCAACAGTATTTCAGTCAGAGTATTTCAGAAAAAAGGGTTTCCCAGAGACCCTCCACTTATGCCTCATTGGCTAGAAATGTAGCATGAAGCCACCTATAACTGCGGAAGAATCTGGGGCTGCTGGTGCAGTCTGTTTGGCATATTGGGGTTCTGTCAGTAAACAAGGGTGAAGATTGTTCGGGGGAGCTAGCAAAGGCTGACATGCAGGCCATTTATCTTTCTGGGTCTCATGTTCTCTAAGTTCACCTTATAGTGGAGGATGGAGCCCAGAACTTGTGTCTCCAAAGAGGTATGGCCTCCACAGAACAGGGCTGTCAGCTTGGTGGCCAGCCAGGAACTCCACAGCCCAGTGGCTCAGGTGGTGGTTGGTCAAGACTCTGATTAGTCACCAGCCAAACGTGTTCAGAAACATCAGGTACAGTCTCAAGGACCCCTTTCCTGTGAACATGTCACTGGCGAACAGCTAGCCAACCCTGGCAGAAGCATTGGTATTGGTGATCAGAGCAGCATGCTTGCTTGAGCAGTAACTTGTAGCAGGTGGTGGCACTGTGCTAGCCGGGCTCTCCTGAGTGGCTCAGCACTCCCCATCAGGAGTTAAACACCCCAACTCCCTCTGTTGGGGTAACTTTGAGCATATATCCAACTGGCTTCTAGAGTTGCCCAGCAGGGCTGAGCTCAGCAGCCCCATAGTGCTAAGTGGCCCAGGAACTCACCCTCTGTTGGCTGCCCTCTCTCCCCATTTCCCTTCCCCACTCATCCACTCCTGAGATCATCAGCTAAACAAACTTCTTCACTTGAATCTTTGTCTCTGTATGTCTTGAGAGGGAACCCAAATTAAAACAGTCCCCAAGGAATCTGGCTGCCTCTCTCAAGCATGAAGTCTTTCCCAGACCAGCCCTCTGTGTAAGAGGTTCCTAAGAAGTAAACAGAAGTAAAGGACGACAGACTCATGGCGACTTGCACAATTAGGACTGCCTCATGTGAGACTCAGGGAGCATCCTAGAAACCACTGCCCTGGATATTGCCCAACTACAGGTTCTCGTGTCATTTGGTTTTTAGCCAAATAAGACACACACACACACACACACACACACACACACACACACACACACACACACAAACTGTCACTGAAAGTCAAAGGTGGGGATTTGTGAGAAGGAGCTTTTGTTAGAGGTTGAAGAGGGGTCTTGACAGGGAGACCTTGCATGAGAACCAGCCATTGGTCTCAGGCAGTGCTCACTCGGTCCTGGGAGCAATTAAAGTGAGAGTCAAAAAAAAAAAAAAAAAAAAAAATGAGGGCTCTGGCCATTAACTCAGTAAAGATCTTCAGGAGTCTTTCTTATCCATTTTGCAAGCTTCTGTCTTTGAGGTCTCTTGGCCCAAGAAGGCTGCTGGAGCTCCACTGATTATATCCACATTCCAGGTGGAAAAAGAAATGGTGGTGATGGGAGAGGAAGACAAAAGACAACCCTATCAGCTGAGTCAACACTCCAAGATATTTCCTTGGAAGTTTTACACAATACATTTTGCAGACATCTCAACAACAATAATAAATAAAGATAATAATAAATATGAGCCCTTGTGCCAACCTCTTTTATTTTCCTGGGACCAGGTAGTAAGAACCAAGTGAAATTATAATAAAATCTGCCATACCCTGGTTAACACTTGAATTCCTACATTAAAAACTGCTTTGGGTAACTAATTATGGCAACAGCTCTCAATACGCAAGGATGGTGCACAGTTGCTGGGAGGCTGGGGGATGTTGAAGGGAATGAGCTGCTGGAGACCTAGTTTCTGTATTTAGATTCAATCAGCTTTTGCCATTTTCTGTGGCAAGGCTTGCTTTCATGTTCTTATTGGTGTAATTAAGTGAGGTACTTTGCAAAGAAGACACTTCTCCTGTTTACTTTTACACCCCAGGAGACCCAGCAATTGCCTCCTCCAGCCCTGGGAAGCTGTGACAACCAGGTGAGGCTCCATGCTCTCTTTCATGAATATAGAATACAGCACACCATCAAGCCCCCAATTGAAGCATCAAATCATTTCATGTAGGTATCTGATGTTTGTTTGTGCTCCTATTGGGACAACTTCACCCCTCAGTGTCTCTAGAACTTAGGGAGAGGTGGGTGCTGGGCTATTTGGCACCAATTTTGGAGTAGGCTTCAGCCTAGCTGTTTGCTTTAGGCCCCCTAGCCAGAGGGATGGGGGCTACACTGGCCCTAATCTATGGACAATATTCCAAAGTGAATTCTGAGTCTGACAGTGCCTCTGACAGTGACAGTTGGCTGTGCAACCCCGGGAAATGTGGTTTACCTTCCTGGACCTGTAACCGAAAGCAGGTCCGGCTCCCTGCAGCTATGTAAAGGAAAGTGGTTTATCTGCAGATGCTGACCATCTGGAAGATGGGGACTCATGTCACAAAGCCCATCTCCACCTCTCAGTGGGGGCAGAGGTTTTTATAAAGAGGGAGAGAGGAACAGAACAGAGACCAAGGGAGGGGGTTGCAAAGTTCTCTACGTGCGGATGAGCACAGTCTATTCTGATCAGGCAAGTGATGGTCTGGTGTGCAGCATCCTGGTTAGTTGTCCTGGCTTCGTGTCATCCTGGCTTCACATCATCCTGGATCCATGGATTAAGTTCAGCAAATCTCCCGGAGCTGGGATGCCTGAAGGTTGGGGTCTATATCTTTTGAAGTTACTTCCTAGGGTTCTTATAAACATGCTGTTCATCTATAAGCCACATACTGGTAAGAGTCAGCACTTACAGAAACAATAAGAAGGTGGGGTGGGTTACAACTTCCCGCAATTATAGACCTTAGTTTCTCATCTGTAAAGTGGAGATAATCACAGTTAGTAAGAGGCGTTTCCAGCCATTGCATTTTTATTAGCTATGAGCTGTGCAAGACCAAAGTGCAGAATAGAGAAGCCGAGATCATGGGGGAGCAAACAGCTTTCTCTCCCCCACAAAGATCTTTCCCCTGCCCATGCATTTTTTTAATCCCCACTTTGAACTGCCTCCCTCTTCTCAAGCTGCTCCTTCTAGGCAGGAGCATCAACAGTTGATTGCTCCCAATTGAGTCCTGTCAACAAAAGGGACAGCTGATGACACTGAGGGTACACGTGCCATGCTGTGAGCAAAGTCTCAAATAGCTGATGAAAAGCACTTAAAGTGAAAGGGCTCCGGTGTCGCCGCACAGACTGGTTCAGAGAGGGCATTAGAGAAGCTTGTCTGTGCCTCGGAGTCGACTCCCCGTGGGGTTTTTAAATTTGATTTCCTTGGCTGAGAATTCAGTTCTTGGCTTAACCACAACCTCATGAAATATTAACAATTTCCCCATTGAAGATCTTCTGTGTGTATGTGTTGTGTGTGTGCGTAAACATAATTTTCTTCTGGAAAATTCTAAGATCACTGTGGTGATTTGGTTTAAGAATATGTTGCTGTGTGCCAAGACCCATGCCAAGCACATCCCATGAACCGTCATAACACCCAATCAGGCTGGGACTGAGTTACTCCCATGATGGAGATGAGGAAACTGCCGCCCACCAGGGGCATATGGGTGGAGTCGGACGCAGTCCCAGCACCCCTGCTGTCCCTTAGTCACAAGGGAGGGTTCCACTCAGAAGGATAGTGCCCAGTCCCAACTCGGGAACTTTCCCTGGGAGTTCTTCCCTGTCAGGGCAGCACCTGCACCTTCTTCATTATTAAGTGGGGGCATGCCCACACCTCCCACACTTCCTTGGCTGGTCCCCCAAAGCCTGCCGCTGCCCACCTTTCAGCACTAGAAAGCTTAGCGCACTTGCATTCCTTGAAAACACGCCATGTTCCTTCATCCCTCACCTTTCCATTCTGGCACCAGGATCTCAGGGCTTTCTCTAGCTCTCTTTTGTCCTCTGTCAGTGGCCATCCGTGGCCCAGCATCACCACTCTCCAGGGCACAGGGTGGTTCCTCTCCTGGCTGTCTTCTCCTGGCACCTTTGCACTTGGAAATCTGTGCCAATATTCTCTACCATCAGATCCTCAGGCCAGAAGGAAGGGTCACTTGTGATGCTTCTAGGAGGAATTTGGGGCCATTTCTGTGGGTGACCCTTTGCTAACTTTTCACAGGTTTTATTGTATTTCATGTTTAGATGGATTTCCTTTCCTTCTTAAATTAATCCCAGCCTTGCTGTGAGACCCAGACCTGCCACTTAATACTATGTGACCTTGGGCAAGTAACCCAACCTCTCTGGACTTTGCTTTCTCACCTTAAAATGAGACCAATAATAACACCTGCTTCCTGGGACCACTGGGGAGACTCTGTCTGTTAATGTGCAGGTTCCACACAGCGCCTGGTACACACCAAGCAGCGAGGGTTTGCTGGTGTTTCTTTCTTTGCCTTCAGCACATATTCAGTGTTTGAGAGACTCAAGTGACTCTTTGCAAATATAAGTGACACAGGAGCTTTGTAGTTTTTGTGGCCCTTAGGGTCAAGTTGAGGCACATCTCAGTTGAAACCCTAGACAGAATCCCCCTTTTAAAAAGCAAATTACACAGAAACCTGTCTTCTTACCACTCTTCTGTAGGGAAAATGACATAAAATAAAATAAAGTCATATTTTTCATCTAGTAAACTTAAATATTCATCATTAAAGGAAACGTGGGAATTTTCTGACATTAAAATCCTGTTGCTCAAAATAAGCCAGAGACAATGAATATCAAAAAGTCATGTTTGGATGTGCTTGCAGGAGGGCCTCTGACAGGCTGCCTCACCACCAGCTGCAGCAGAGCCTCTGGCACTCAAACTGCTCCCTGGTTTCGACTGAGACACCTTCTCATGCCACACAGCAGGAGAATAACCCCCCTGGCTATGGTCCTCCAGGCACATCTCTAGAACCCAGCAGATGCGCCTGGTGTTTGGGAAGGAGCTGGACACACACAAAGACAGAAACAGGAACACTGCAGCCATGGACATAAAAATGCTCCGAAGGGTGCCCCATGGACGTGGGACTTTGGGGAGTGCTGGCAAACACGTGGCAGCACAGGCAGAAACAGAGGATGCCTCCTTATTGAAACGCATGCCACAGCAATTCACCGAAGCAATATTGAGACCAATGATTGGATAGCAGTCCGCTAATGTCACTTCCCCAAGGGCGAGACGCACATCAGAGGGACATTGGAAGCTTCCGCTACCTAAGGCAAAAATGTGCTTTGAGTAAGTGTGGCAACCTCCCCAGCACTCAGATAATTTAGTAATCCTCTGAAAGTAATTCATCTACACTTCAGAGGATGCCCAGTCCCCAGCTGGCTCAGCTGGTGGTGATGATCAGGTTTGCCCCAGGTGGAAACGTCTCTCGATCCCCATGGAGCTGCAGAGGTGTGCAATGGATCAGCTATAGCTCTGAGTGGAAGCCTAGGGGCCTGGGACTCTGTCCTGTTTTTAAGTTCCAGACACTCCCAGTCCTCAGGTTCTTCATTTGTAAAATGAAGGTCCCTTTGAGATGAAACGTCTTGTAACTCCAGGATCTGAGGGTATAGGAGGAATTGCAGAAGGGGCTGGAAGGGGGGCATAAGGGGACTCACTGGAATGGAGACAGCAGCTATGGTCAAGGAGGGACAGTGGAAAGTGAAGGGGAAGAGAATGTCATCACCGAGTCCTGTCTGCTAAGTCCAAACCTTAGCTGTACGAGAAATATCTTTAATCAATTCTTTATAATTCAACTTAACTCAAAGCTTGAGCTTCTGTCTCACTGAGTCTCGGTCACTTCTGGAGTCTCCCATTCACCTTGGCCAGGGCCATGTCTGAGAACTACGGGGCTCACAGAGTGCTAACGTTAGAGGCGACACACCTGCCCTTAATGGTAGTAACGTCCATGTTGGTCGCCACCAAGATGGACTCCTTTCCTATCCATCTGTTCCTTTAGGTGTGGTGGAGATTTTCACACCAAGCTTGGGGCACTGAAATCCTGTGTAGCCCTCTTATTGACCTGCCAGCAACGGCAATTCACAGCTATTTTTCCTCTCTAGGTCTTACTGCCTATAATACTGTCATTTGCATGATTTGGGAAGAAAGTTCAGTTTATGTTAACAGAGATCCAAAAATCAAAGGTTTATTTCTCTCTCATGTTAGACACAGGCAACCCAATACTTAACCACTAGGTGGAGGTTCTCAAGATTGGAGAAGTCAGGTCACTGGAAGGCCAGGAAGTCGGGAGGTTCATCAGTGGGTGCTGAAGACAGGATAAAGAGGAAGACAATGGGACCAAGGCTAAAATACTTCTAGTTGATAGAGGAAAGATAGTGGAATCCATCCCCAGTGATGATCTCCACTGGCAGTGAGAGATGGTCAAGATACAAGACAGTGGCTAGGAAATGGCAGAGTGGGATAAGGAGCCTGAACAGGCAAATATTTCTCTTTGTGTGCAGTTACTGGAAAGGATGGAACCAGCACTCCCGATGGTGGGGGGTCCCCAGGGAAACTGCAGAATCAGGAGGTGCATAGTTTCACCTTTAAAACCCCCCAACCTTTTTGTTTAAGTTCAGCATTACCCTCTCTTCTCATACCAGCCTATTCTCGGACAAAGCCCCAAACTGCTTTTGGGGTGAGCTAAATGATGCTCAGAATATTTCCCTGGCTGCACCAATCTCTGAAGCCCAATTGCAAACCCTAACTAGGACAAAAATAAGCGCTGGTGGGAAGATTTCTAAAACTTCACCTCCTTTGGTCTCTACTGTTGATGGCCGGGAGGCCTCAATTACTGGAAGAGCCCTCTTCTGTGTAAACAACACCACCACATCCTGATGTCATGGCTCGGGATTTTATAACTTCCAGTTTCTAGTCTCTTCTATGGGACTTTCCATATTTGGCCCCCTTTCCCAAATTTAGTGCAGAAAAATGAGTTTGAAATAGTAGGGATTCAGAATGCAAAGAAAGTTTATAAGGACTCTCAGTTATTTGAAAAATTTGATTCTGTAATAGCACCAATGAAAAACTGAAAGGAAAATGGGCGCAATAAGAGGCTAAAGAAACAATGAATAATTATAAGATAATTGTTGTTATTATGTGGAGCTTACTAATGGGCCAGGCACTGTGCTTATTAGTTCCTACATGTGACCCCATCTAGTCACCACAGTGCTGTGAGGTAGAGGCTATTATTATGTCCACATTATGGATGGGGACATGGGAAACTCTTATTTATTTTTAGTTGTCCTCACTGATTGATTGATTGATTGATTGAAGTAATATTCAACTTCTGTGGATAACTCATAGCTTACACATAAAAAAAAAACTGGGCAGAAAGAGATGTGTTGTCTCTGTTACAGTCTGTTTCTGTAACTTACCACAGATAGCAAGCCAGCAAGGTAGTGACCTTGACGTTTGGCTCTCTGCATTTTTCCTGCTTTGTCCTGGCCTCTGGAGACCTTGGTGGGCCTAGATCTATGCTCTCCCACGTGTTTGCTCTCCTCATCTTGAATGAGGAAATTGAAAGGTCTTTAGACTGTGCTAATGGATTTTCCTTGGGCCACCCAAGAAGTCATAGACCAAAGGGAGATTAAAATGCCTCTTTCCTGAGTGTGTCTTCAAGAGGGGACTAAATGATGAGAAATGAATGTGGTGTGCCAGGTGAAGAAACTTAGGTCAAACAGTTGCTGAGGCCACCAGAGGAAGTGGTCAGAGCCCACACTTTGAGTCAACCTCCAACTGAGAACAGGCGAGAAGGGTACATCCCAGAACATCACGTAATGCCCTCATAAGCCAGTGAATATGCTCAACCATGAGGAACTGAGGAAGGCTGTGGAAAGGGTTAGCATGTCTTAATCCAAGAGTCTCAAATGGACGGTGAGTTTGGCAGTGAGGTAAATGTCCCTACAGCAAGGATAAGGAGGCAGTGTGGCAGATCAACAAGGGGGAATGCAACAGCTCTGAAAGGAGACAGACTGGGGTTCAGGTCTGCACCCTGGGGAGATGTCTGCTTTCTGCCAGGACAGAGGAGCTCCATCCACCAGGTTCTCCCTCTTATAACTAAAAACCCTGAATATACACAAAGCACAAACTCACAAAGACTATCAAAGGTGCAATGAAGAAGGCAGACTGCTTAGGGACCATGGGACTCAAGGAATGACTCAGCACTGAGTCCCCAAAGTTTCATTACTGTCTCCCAAATATCCCAGAGAGGGCACTGGAGAAGCCTGGAATCTGAGACCATTTACAGACAAAAACATGCTCCAAGAACAGCTTGTTTTCCCTAAAACAATGTTCCAGGAAAAGAGTGGACTAATAGGACAGAAAACCTTTATGACCATACCTACCCTGCTCTAGTGACCCAACACCAGTGGAAAGACTACCTTCCTGCCCCCTGCAGTTTCAGAGGGGCTGAGTAGGGAGTTAACCTCTTTGTCCTATTGCCCTAATTCCATGGACCTTTGTCATTTTTCCAAATTATATCCAATCCAATCTAATCTCCCATCCAATGTTACTGGCACTGCTGAGCAAATAACTAATCTTTCATTTCTCGTTCAACAGAAACAGGTGGTACTCTCATCCTCCTGCTGGGGTGATATCATTGTCCCAAGTAGAGAGCTGAACCTCCACCCCATCCCACAGCCTGGGCAGTGTAAGGCAAGGCTAGTCAGAACTCCAATGCCTAATCTTCCTGGTTCCCCCTGCCAGTATAAGAAAGGTATTGTGCTGAGCCTCCACCCCAGCAGTGAGGCTGAGTGAGGACAGTGAGGCAGGACTAGCTGGCACTCTGCTTCCCCTCCCTACTATCACTGGCATGCAGCAACAAGCTGAACATCCACTACCACCCTAGACCTACATGCTACATCCAAACAGGTAAGATTGCTTGCTAACAAAAAAGATCGAACAGGATCTCACAATGTAATCCCCCCTGAAGTCCAGATACAAACAAAGTTTGCTCATCATCTTAAACATTAGGATAACCACAACTTAAATTAGATAAAACCAGCAGATACACATACACACACACGCACACACAAATAAAATGTAGAAAGATCTGGAAAGGATTATGAACAGCAATCATGAATATACTTGAAACACAGAATGAAAGACAAAGACTCAGCAAAGAAATAGAAAACAAAAAAAGAACAAAATGAAAATTATAGAACTGAAAAAAACTGTCACCAAAATAAGAGCACTGTATGGGCTCAATAGCAGAATGAATGTGACAGATGAAAGAGCAAATGAACTTGAAGATAAAACAATAGATATTATTCAATATGGACAAGAGAGAAAAATAGTAAATAAATAAACAAACAAACAAAGCAAGCCTCAGATATTCATGATAACTGGTGTGCTGCCAGAAGGAGAGGAGAAAGAGTGTGGGGCTAAAAAAAGATGTTTGAGGAAATAATAGCTAAAAATTTCTGAAATTTGCTGCAAGGTGCAAATCCAACACGGTCAAAAAGCTGAGTAAAACCAAAACAAACCTACATTAAGACACATCATAATCAAACTTGGGAAAACTAAAGACAAGTAAAAAATCTTGACAAAAGCTAAAGAAGAATGACAAATTATCTATAAGGAACACCAATGCAATTAACAGTGGATTTCTCATCTCAAGCCATACAGAACAGAAAGAGGGAGCATAATATTTTTCAAGTGATGAGAGAAAAGAATGGCCAACCACAAACTATATGCCCAGTGAGACTATCCTTCAGGATTAAATGGGAAATAAAGAGATCCTCTGGTAAAGAAAACTACGAGAGCCCTGGCCGGGTTGCTGGGTAGGCTGGAGCATTGTCCTGTACATCAAAAGAGCTGTAGGATAGATTCCCAGTTGCACACACCTAGGTTGTGGCTGTGTGCAGAAGGCAACCAGTCAATGTTTCTCTCTCTCCCCCTTCCTTTCTCTCTAGAATAAAAACAAACAAACAAAAACATGTCCTCTGGTGAGGATTAAAAACTATTTTTTTAAAGAAAGACTAAGAGAATCCATTTCTAGCAGACCTACCTATAAATAATGACGAACAGAAGTTCTTCAAGGACGCTTAGAAAGGAAAGAAAAATAGGATAAACAATAGGCTTTACTGTTCCTTATTAGTTTCTTAAATTGTATTTTTTTAGTTGAAACAAAAATCCTAATACCACCTGTAATGGTGCTTGATATATAGAGAAGAAAAACCTAAAACAATTGTATTTTAAAAGTAGGGAGGATACAGGGCCCTAAATGGAGATAAGTTTTCTAGACTCAGCCCCATGAGTAGACTGTGAGAAGTTTTGTGCATCTCCTGTAGTATTCAGAGCAGCCCTGAAGAAAGCTGTACCAGCCATATACCCAGACACATCAGAAGTAAATCCAAGTGGAATCCAAAAAATGTGCAAGCACTCTACAAGAAAGCAGGACAAGAGAAACAGAGGAATAAGAAAGAAACAGGTAACAGACAAAAATGACAGACTAATAAACTGACAGACTTAGCTGTAACATACAGAAAATTGCATTTAATATTAATTACATACATGCAACAATTAAACACAGAGGTGGGCAGAGTGGATTAAAAAACCACAACTGAACTCTATGATGCCTGCAAGAAACTCACTCCCAATATAATGACATGGGCAGGTTGAAAGTAAAAGGAAGGGAAAAGATACAACATACAAACACACGTGAATTTAAAAGAAGAAAGAGTCATTGCATTAATATCAGATAAAGTAGACTTTAGAACAAAGACAACCAGCAGGGACAAGAGGGATATTACGTAAAGATAAAAGGATCTATTCACCAAATCTTTCCTCTGTCATTTGCCATCTCTACTGAAAACAAATATAACCTCTTTGAACCTCAGCTTCTTCACCTCTAAAATGGAGACAAACACTTTATAAAATACTATGAGGATTAATTGCTGAGTGTAGATTAGCACATGGTAAAGGCCCAACAAATAATAGTTCACCCACCATCTTAAATAATGTATACCACCTTATCACCATTTAAATAATGTGTATCAGCTAGGAAATCAGGAAACACACAGTTGTGTGTGTGATAAAATATATACATAACATATACTTTACATGTCAAATGTATGATTCGGTGGCATCAAGTCCATCCACACTGTTGTGCAACCATCACCCCCACCCATCTCCAGAATCTTGTCACCATCCCAGGTTGAAACTCAGCACCCATCAAACCCACCAGTTGTTTTAACCAATTTAACATAAAGAATTTTTTTTAATTTTGTTTATTAATTTTTAGAGAGGGGAAGGGAAGGAGAAAGAGAGGGAGAGAAGCATCAGTGTGTGGTTGCCTTTCACACACCCCCTACCAGAGAACTGGCCTGCAACCCAGGCATGTGCCCTTACTGGGAATTGAACCAGCAACCCTTCAGTTCCTAGTCCGGTGCTCAACCCACTGAGCCACACCAGCCAGGGCTAACATAAATGATTTTTAAGCCAGGTATTGGAAGACTGAATAGGCAAAAAAGCAACCTGAGACACTGCTGAGGGGGGAACAACAGAGGGACGCAGCTACCACCCCTGGTGGCTGCTGGGGCAAGGGTGGGGGTATATGGGAATTTGGGGGATAAGAGTAAGGTTTCTGTGGAGCTATCACCCCGGTCCTGAGGGGAAAAGTCTGAGTTCTGAGGTCGGAAGTTAGAAATCTGGGCGTCAGCAGGGCTGCCTCCCTCTGAAGTCTCTGTGGTCCTTCCTACCTCTCCATGCTCCTGGTAGCGACAGGTATTTTTTGGCTTGTGGCCACATCACTCTAACCCTGCCTCCATCTTTCCATGGTCTTCTCCTGTGTCTGTGTCTGAGTCCAAATTTCCCTCTTCTGTTAAGTCCACCAATCGTGTTGAATTAGGCTCCCTCCTAATTCACACACCCACACAACATAATGCTTCCCGTAACAGGTGGGTTTGGAGCTGAGAGACAGTAGTCTAGTAGCCAGCACAGATATTGTTCTGATAATCAGGGAATACAGGCCCATTTCTGCCCACAAAAGTCACAGGGACCTTTCAGAGCCTCAGTCTACCCATCTGTAATATGGGGGCGGGCAGTCGGATTGGCAAACAGGTGAAGACGAACTATGTGTGGGGCTCATTGCCACGTGTGTGGGACATGAAGTAACAAGACCCATGTTCTGCTCCTCAGGTGCTTAAGGCGAACCATGACAGCCCAGAAGCAGCAGGTGAC
Source organism: Anoura caudifer (assembly GCA_004027475.1). NCBI lineage: Eukaryota > Metazoa > Chordata > Mammalia > Chiroptera > Phyllostomidae > Anoura > Anoura caudifer. The sequence goes on from PVKU01000020.1 coordinate 733,850, forward strand.
CACCAGGTAGGGAAGGGATGGCCTGAAGGCCAAGGGGTATATGGATAATTAAATTCCTGAGCTAAAATCCTGATTTGATTTGATCAGGGGAGAAGAGGACCGCCCAGCTGGAGTGTGAATGAGTCCATGGGTTTATAGGATTGAGATGCCTTTCCAGAAGCTTTCTGATGGGATTGAGGGATCCCAGACAGGCACAGAGCTTAGGTACACGATGTAAAGTGGTTTTCAAAGGGCCGGGGCTCCGGCTTCCATATTCATCTGACCCAGAGTAATGTAAACTGCCTTCTCCACTAGACCTATGGTTTATTTGTACAGTTTGGGCCATTTCTGTAAATGTTTGACCCGTTTGGAAATCCAATCCAAAGGGAAAGCAAATGAAGGCTTTTATTTTGTGTGATGGAATTCACAGTCTGTGACGGTGACATTTTACCTACTGCAACGTATTAAATGCTGCATTCAATAAGCCAAATGAAGAAAGAACCTGTTTTATTTTGTTTTTTCTTGTTTCAAAACATCTCAAAACCTAGGGAGAAAGAAAAATGCATGGCTTTGTGGAGAATAAAGAGGTGTGAGACTTGATGCTCAGGACTCTGGGCACGTGGGGACCCAGTGAGTCTTGGACGGATGTGACACCCCAGAGACAGAGTCAGGGGCCACCCGGGGGTCCGAGTGGGGTGCCCAGGGGAGCGGGTGCACTGAAGAGGCACACCAGCTCCTCCTCATGCCGAAACATGATGACTCCCTTACAGGCCAAATGTCCTTCTGGTTCATTGAACATGCTGTGAGTCAGCCAGAGTTCTTGTTAAGAAAAAGATATGCAACTTTCAAAATGAATGACTAATTGCAACCAATTTCTCTTTTTAAAAAATTACCATAATATGGACTTTCATAGAGTCAGACTCACTACTTCTAGTATATTAGAGAGAGAGGGAGTGTGGACAATGTATGTTATAGCGTGAGCATTATAAATTGTTATATACATAACACATTCCTGGTTTTTCAATTATTATTATTAGGTTGCTGTTACAATTTTCTGGGATTGGAGATACACTGCGAACAGCAGAAAACTACAAATAGGAAAAAAATGAACACATCAGCCAGTTCCTTGCTTAAGAATTCATGGGTGATTTTCCAAACTTTTAAACACTGGTAGAGACAGCCTGGGTCCTGTTACACTTCAGGCTTGAGGCCCCTCCCCCAAAAGTGCTGGTTCCCTAAGCCTGGGGCAGGACCCAGAAACCTACATTTATGCCAAGGCCCCCAGGTGCCAACTTAGACTGGAACATCCGGTGGGAACAGAGACCCCATGGTTCTTTGCACTGTGCTTGGTGCACACAGTTAGAAACACAGCAAATATCTGCAAATAACTCAAGACTTCTGAGAAGTGAATGTACAGTTTGTGACTCAGCCAGGGTCCCAATGGGAAGCAGATAAGCTACTCAAATGAGGAGAATTTCAGGAGTATCTGCTTACAAAGGGATTTTTTCATACAGGTGAGGTTGTGGTACAGGGGGCAGTAGGGTAAATTTGTTGTCACCCCCATTCCTAAGGGAGAGATGGAAAGGGCAGTAACAGGTCTCAGGAGAAAGAGCCTTGTAGTGTGGCCATGTCAGAGGAATGGTGACCTTGGATTGAGGGCCATGCCAGCCCAAGGTGACATTCAGGGAGGGAATCCCCAGAGGGAGATGATAACTTCTCCGTTGCTGTCGTCCTGTTCAATTTTCCCATGGCTGAGCTCTGTGGGAAGCAGAGGGCAGGAGAACCCTGGGGCTGCTCTTCATAGGCTCACCCGGCAGAGACAGGGTCTGGAGGTTGTGAGGAAGGAAACATTCTAAATTTTCTCGCCTTCTTTCTAAATCCACATTGAGCCTACACCCTGCTGTCTACCACCACCACCACCCTCAGCCTCAAACCTTCCTGGTTTCTTGACTACTTTATTGTCATACCTTCCAAACTGGTCCCCACCCACTCCACCTTGCTCCCTGCCAGTCCACCTTCCAGAGGCTCAGAGACCCAGATTTCTAACGTGCACACCCAGTCATGCCACTAGTGTATCAGGTCCCCTACAGGGCCCCATTGTTGCAGGACAGCTGTGTCTCCATGCCCAGCCCCCCGTGGTGTCCCCCAGGGTCTGACTCCCACCTCCCCAGCCTCCTGTCCGATTGTGCAGACACCACTCTTGAAGCTCCTGGCTGGAGACCAGCAGAGGGGGTGAAAGGCGCGAGGGTCCTCGGCCTGAGAAGCTCTATCCCAGAGCCCTCCCCAGCAGTGAGACACCCTGATGGGGTTTGGGTTGGGTCCTGATTGGGAGCACAGTGAAGCCTGTATTCTGTTGGGGCTGTAAACCAACCCGTTCCAGGGCATTCGCATTTCGGCTGGGTTTGTGGTCACATCCGAGCTGTTCAATTTCACTTAAACCAGCAGCACGTGGGGTGTCGATCGCAGCCCTGTGGCTTTGGTGACCATCAGTGTCAATTACATGAAATGCCAGTTGCCAGGGCAATCCTACCTTCACACAGGCCAACAGAAGAAAAAAACTGTTCCTAAAGTTAATCGAAACCAAACCAAGACCACATGTCTCCTTTTGGGGGAATTAACCCCGGCCCTTTCCCATCTCCATTTCCTCCGGTGGTGTCAGAGCTGACCCCACCCAGCACACATTTCGATTTTTGTACAATTCACCTTTGTTGGATAGCCAGGTTCGCTCTCTTTGAGTAGCTGGTTGAACCAGGAGTCTGTGTGGATATTAGCATTTAATGGGAAAACTGGATCATTTCTCGGCGACATAAATATCTGTGTGCTGTGGATTTTTCAACTTTACAGAGGCACTTGTAAGCTCCAGGATTATAAAAAATCAAATCATAATAACTGGTATAAAGAGAGAAGGGAGGCAAGTTACTGAGTCCATGGGATATCAAGTTACTTCTGAGACCAGCTGATTTCTAGAGCCTATCCAACCTTCTCGCATGCCATGGTGGTGAAATTGACTGTGAATCAATCAGCCAGAACTTTGGCTGGGTTCTGAGTTTGGCCAGTTTTCTGGTGTGTCCTTGATTTTCTTTTGAGCAAAGGCCTGGTTAATAAGGAACAAAAATTAGTTAAGAGTATAATATTCATTTCTGAAATGTCCACAGTGATGGATAGAGTTTTATCATACCATTATGGGCTATAATCTTTTTTAAAGGTATCTTTTGAAAAGGTTATTTATTTTAATTTATTTTCAAGGCAGTTTTATAATGATATAAATTCAGCTACCATACAATTCACCTATTTAAAGTGTGTAATTCAGTGAGTTTTCATATATAACATTATTAGCTTTTCTTTTAAAATGTGGTAAAAATACACATAACATAAAATTTGCAATTTTAACTGGTTTTAAGTGTACATTTCAGCAGCATGGATCATTCTCACACTGTTGTGTGACCATCCCCACTGTCTATGTGAAAATGACATTTTGGGGGGTGAAATTTCAGAAATAGATAGTAAGGATGGTTGCACAGATGGTGTGAATATCCACATGAAAGGTGAAAAAATGTTGTCAAGTTTCCCAAGGTGTTAACTCCAAAGTGCAAACACCTGGCTCATTGGTTACTAGAAAGTTCTAGAAGCTACTGGTTCTTGAACCTGAGCTCCCTGGAGAAAGAGAATATGGCTCAGTGTCTCCAACATCAAGAACAGTCTTTGATGCACGTAAGTACATCATCAATGTTAGTGAGGTTTGTTCTTGGAATTGCATTAAAATTGGGGTACTGTGTTGGAACCACCAACGTTGGGTGTGGGACTGCTGACAGAGGAGGCAGGCATCTGTGTGGTCCTGTGCGGGGGAAGCGGGTGGGTCAGGGCCCAACCCCATCACTGCCTGTTCCTCCATCCCATCAACAGCCATAGAGCCTTACACCTGCTATTACCCTGGATGATTTTCTAGGCTTTTTTTTTTTTTTTTTGAACTTTGGAATACTTTTAAATACAAAGAGAAAGTGTTCAAACTATATTAATAAAATGTACAACTGATTGCTCGGGGGGGGGTATTATTTTATGTTTAAAAGCATAAATACATCAGCTGAGGTGACCACAGGAATTTCAGGTCCTTCCCCCAGCCCCTCACCTTCTCCTCTGACCAAGCCTACTGCTTCTCTCTCTCTCTGTCTCTCTCTCTGTCTCTGTCTCTCTCTCTCTCTCACACACACACACAAACACACACACATCTCCAGCCATGTAGATCTCCTGTCTACTCCCCAAGCTCACTTCCACTTTGCATTAACCATTCCCTCCTTCTGGAACTGTGTCCCCCAGGTTTTGTCTCAGCTTGAATGGCCCCTCCCTGAGAGGACCCACCTGTCCACCTAACTTCTCCTTTCCTTTTAATCCCAGCTCTTACATAGTTCCTGGTTCATGTTATTTGTTCATTTTCTATCTCCTGCACCTGATCAGACTGTGAGCCTGTCTTGCTTCCCACTATAGCCCTGGTGTTTGGGACACTCCTTGGCATGTAGTAGGTGCTCAACTAATATTCATGGGCTGTTCCAAAGTCACCCAGTGAATAATGGATGGAGTCCCACTCCACGACTTCTTATATTTTGGCTGTGCTACTGCCCCCCATCTGCCCCTTGGAATCCTGTTCCTCATCCCTCCCCTGTGGGCTGGGGCCTTCAGTACAGGCTATAAGAATGCTCCATCCACACCAAGGGGCCCATAGCTAAGGCGACCCTGTGGACAGATGTTTGGGACATTTGTATTTCAACAAATCAACACATGAAACAACCGCCCGTGTCAGGGTTCCAGTCCTCTAGGAGCTGGCTGGGAGAGTGGTTTATTTTGTGGCTGGGCTGCAAACGTCTCCACAGAGGGTACCTCCAATGCTGCTCCAGCAGCCAGCTCTGCTTTGGGAAAGGGGCCATTCATAAGTCTGTGACTCCGGCAGTGACAAGATAATTGTCACTGAGCTCCTGACTCTGGCTCCTCCAGTGCTCTTCCTGCCTGGATGCCTGGAGCCTCGGGGTGATAAAGAGACCCAGCTTCCAGCCGGGCTGTCCCGGGGGATGGTGATGCCCATATCTGGCAGGGCTGCTGCCAGCAACTTGACAGGAGGCTGCCTGCCAGGAGTGGAATCAGAAAGTCTATAAAAAGGAAGTGGAGGACACAGCCCAGTGAGTTATTTGGCACTGGGCATCCAGGGCTCACACCGCACAGGGCAGATCCCCTGTGAGGGGATGGCACTTTTATGGCTTCGTCAAGAAAGACAAGAATCCCAAACACCATAGAAACACCAGGCACTGACCAGTGGCCATGCCTTGCTGGGCAGAGGTTCAGGAGAAGCGGTGGTCTCATGGTACTCATTCTGTGGGCTATAGTCCCTCTTGCTAAGTGCCCTGAGAATTTAGATGTGGGTCCGTGCCTCCCCAGGAACCTGGGCTTTGCTGGGATAAGGGCAGGTAGAAAAATCCCACTTATTAAGGCATGTTTTTCAAAAAGGGTCAGCGGGAGCCTGAGTAACAAGATGTGGGTGCGAGTCTCACAGCGAGGAAGCTCACATGGCAGACAAGGCCTCAGTCAGGGCCCCCCCCCCCACTCTGGAGCGTGTCTGACGCACCTCGGATCACAGGGCAGCGTTTTCACTATGAATCTGTCTCTGCCCTTCTAGAAACAGAAACCTCAACAAGTGATGACAATAATGATGATGATGATGATAATGATGATAATAATAATAGCACCATCAACTGATGTTTGCCTATTTTACCTCTTTCTTGAACTCCTACTTCGTCTCCCATTCAGACACCCACTATCAACAGGCCACAACAGCATCCTTGGGGCTGCTGCTCAGATAAAGTTCATTCCATAGACTTTTGCTGGCTCTGTGCCTGGCGGGGGGGACAAGGGAGCAGCAGGTCCAGTCCCTCATCTCGGAGCTTAGCTTCTAGAGGCAGAGACAGGCAGCAATCTGATACCCCACAAACATGAGGCCCTAAACTGTGGCGAGTGCTAGGAGGGAGAAGTTCTGCCCATGAGACTATATCCTAAACAGCATTGCGCCAGTGAGGAGCTGGGGACCCAGATAAGTGCGTCCGGGCAGCGGGGCAGCTGAAGAAAGGGAGGTGTTAGCCTCTAAATCCAGGCTTTCCTGCCGGGCCCTCCCAAGCCCACCCAGGGATGAATATAGGGTGGTTGAAAGGACAATTGGGGACTGAACCCCAAACCATCATTTGGATTTAAAACTCACATGGAGTTTCAGAGTTTATCTTTTCCCAGTGGACTCTAACTGCAGCTGTGTTGTGCCCTCCGCAGCACTCTTGGATGCCTACATGTGCCCAGTGTCCTGCCAAGACCCACAAGGGAGGTTGGTGGGTTCTAGACCATGTGGACCTGGGCACTTGATTGTTAGGAGAAGCATTGCTCAAGGAACCGCTGGAGAAGTGAAGTAGTGAAGTCTTAATTATAACCCGTTATTGAGCCCATTGCTTTGAGGGGCCAAGTTCTGGGCCATGATGGAGGCAGATCAGACCAGAAGAGGGCAATTTACACAGACCCTCCAGGGAGGGCCTGCAATGGTGCCTCCTGGTGCCCTGCTGGTCTTCTGCCAGCGCTCTTCTCTCCTGCACACACGTGTGTAAACAGCTGCTGAACACACACCTAGCTAAGGCTCACCAACACATGGTCTTCCTTCTACTCAGGGGCTGCTGGCAAGGGTGGTTGAAGACAGCTCCAAATCATGTGGGAGCCAAGGGTGTTTGCCATATGTGAAAGTGTGTGCAAGGCTTATGTGAGTGTCTGTGTGTGAAAGAATGTGCATGAATGTATGTGTGTTTGGGGCATGTGAGTGGATATCTGAGTGTGTGTGCAAAATGTGTGTCAAAGTGTTCTAGCTAGTATGTGACAGTGTTTCTCAATGTGCATGTGAATGCACGAGTGTGGGTGTCTTACTATGTGTGCCATGTAAGTGAGTGTGCAAGAGAGTGTGTGCAAGTATGTGAGGCATGTGTGAGAGTGTATGCAGTGCGTTAGTATGTGTGTGAGTCTACAGACCAGGACCGCTCAGAGGAGGCTGTAAATGGCAGGCTCCTGTGACCAAGGACTGCTCCCTCTGGGCACGCGGTCAGTTAGCCAGAGAATCTCAAGAACCCCAAGAGCAATGTCAAGGCCTTTTCAGAATCAGCCTCCTGTCAGAGGGAAGAAAACAGCTCCCCAAGCAGATGTCTCTCTTAGCATTTGGGGAGCTGACGGCAGTGATGACAGTCTCCTGGCCACGAGGTCCTCCCAGAGAAGATTGGGACTATGCTGGGAATGACCTGTGAAGACTGTGGAATTGCCTTTCCTTTTAGATTTTGAGAGCTCATTCAAGTCATTTTTTCAAGATCATACAGAATGCTGTTTTTCTTTTTCATCTCATCTTCATGATACCCCAGAAAGTGGGCAGAAAGAGGTTAACTGCCCCCATTTTTTATATAAAATGTAAAGTTTGATGAGGTAAAGGGATCTGTTTGACATCTCAGTGAGTGGAAATGACCGAGTTTGTCTAAGAACCTTAGAAATTGCTATTCCATGTAGAAACCCCCCGGAGACACAGCCATGGGAATGAAACTGTCTTTTCTTTAAATATATTTTATTGATTATGCTATTACAGTTGTCCCATTTCCCCCCTTCATTCCCCTCCACCCTGCACACTCCCTCCCACCCACATTCCCCCCTTTAGTTCATGTCCATGTGTCATAAGTTCTTTAGCTTCTACATTTCCCACACTATTCTTGCCCTCCCCCTATTTTCTACCTACTGTCTATGCTACTTATTCTATGTACCTTGTCCCCCTCTCTCCTCTTTCCTCTCCCCTGTTGCTAACCCTCCATGTGATCTCCATTTCTGTGTTTCTGCTCCTGTTGTAGTGGTTTGCTTCAAGCCCTTATTATATGAAATGTTAAGAAAAAGAAGAAAAAAGAAGATAAAAAATATGAACAGTAAAGAAAAAAAAAGATAAAAAATCTAAGAAAAAGAAGATAAAAAATATGAACAGTAAAAAGACAGCAAACTCACAGGTATTAACAACCACACCTAAAACAAAAGCCAACTAAGCAAACCTCTACAACAGGAGCAGAAACACAGAAATGAAGCTGTCTTTTTAACGAAAGTATTGTCTTAGGTGCCCATGGGCACATCATGCAGCTCTGAAAAGTTCAATTCCTCTCCTTCTGCCTCTTAATATCCTACTATTAGAGCCTTTTAATGTCACTAGTTGCCATTTTTTGCTAGCTGTTTGATTGTATTATTTCTCTCATTGTTTATTTCTAATACGTTCATGCTCATTTGAGGTGGCTGTTTGGAAAAATGCTTTGGGATGAATGTTCACTGCCTATATCTCTTGGCTTCATTCCATCTGGACTATTTGGAAAAAATCTGGGCAACTCAGCCATTCTGATGTTTTATCCATGACACACTGGGTCTTTGCCTTCAGACATTTGGGGTCCCGAAGACACAGCTGTGCAAGAGAGGCAGCCAGCTATTCATTTATTGTCATCTTCTGGGGTTTACTGGGGTCTCCATAAAATCTCCTTGGTGAGTCAGAGGTTTATGGACCAGGTTGTAGTCCGGGGATCTCAGATTCTGCCTGTTTGGGTTGTCATTTTGAGGACAGCCACAAGTTTTGTTTTTTTTTAAACAAAGGAATTTTGGGATTTGTGGGGAAGCTGAAGAAAACCCTGCATCCTGCAAAAAGGAAGAAAACATTTTATGGGGCATTTTTAAAGAAATGGAAGCTGCAAAGATTTGGGACAGTTCATTTGAGGGGTTTCAACCTTCAATTCTAAAGTTCTGAAATCTCTGTTTGTCTGTCTGTCTGTCTCTCTCTCTCACACACACAGTGATGAAACAGCCTAGAAAGACAAAAGAGAAAGCTTCAGGAGAAAAAAGTTATCTCCAGAAAGTTTCCAAAGACTTCATACCGCTCATATTTAAACACAATTAAATCTTAGTTGCCAAGGTAGGATGTATGTGTTTGTGTTTAGGTGGAATGTCATGTATCTTTTGTAAAGTCATATCTTGTCTCTTCCATGAAGGCTGTAAATTTTATAGCTAACGGAATTATGCTTGCCTCCATGACCAATTTCTCTTAAAAGATTCAGAAAAAATTTGGGGACACTTTCCCCCACAAATAACAAGCAGCCACCAATTTCTCTCCAGCACTCCTTCTGTGTGGGTGTGTGCTCACGTGCCCCAGAAGTGAGCAAGTGTTGTGAGTTGCACGAAGCGGCTTCCTCTCTCTACCTCTCTGCTGCAACTTGCCGAGCAACAGAGTTGTGCTGCAGACAAGCCCATCCTGCCCCTTTCAAGCCTCTTTTATTCCCTCTGCATGATTTTTGCTTTCAATGGAAACTATTAAAGAAGAAATTCAATAGAAAGAGACTGTAATTCTAAGAGCAAACTTTTGACAGGCAAAGTCATTCTTAAAAATGTATTTTATTGTAAATGTCACTCAAAAATATTTCACCTGTTTATATATTTATGTATGTTAAATGCAGTCTTCTTAAGCAGGTGCCAAGTTTGTCCAGTAGACCACTCTCCCGACATACGGGTTCTTAGGTTCACCAAGGATATCCACACAGCCCCCACCAAAATGGGTGAAAAGAATTTTTCTAATAGCTCAAACTTAATAACTAATTTTAATAAGATCAGTGACTGCATCCTCCCTGGGGTCTTATGGAGAAAGCATCCTTTATTTTGGCAATGGGCCAATTGGTTCATTGGATAAAAAACATATACAATATGCAGCTTGTGAAACAGACAGCCAGGCATGGGGTGGGGGCACTAACTGATCACAAAGAGCACTTTCACTCCCCCACAAAACAGCAAGAATTTCAAATGGCCCCCAAATAAATTACGGCAGGCTTCCTACCAGCGAGGATGCTGCCCCAGTGATGGGGCTGGTGAGCTGTCTCCAGCCACATGCCCTTCGCCCAAGAGCAGCCACTGGAAAGGAAGAATGCTTCACCGCAGCTGGACCCCCAAGACAAGGAAGGGACCCATCAGTGTGCCAGATTCCTGTTGCGCCAAATAACCGGCTGTTTGCACTGTGCAAACACCACGTTCCTCCGCATCAGATGATAGCCGTGCGTTCAGTGAAAAGGGAGGTATTCAGTGGATTATTCGGATGAATGTCACAACACCGGGGTTAAAAAATCCAGGCAGAAACTGAGTCCTGTGACTGCCTTCATTCTATGCCTTCAATTTGGATTTCTGGTGTCATAGATGCAATCAGAAATATTTCTGCATTGTGTCAAGAAATGCTTAGAGTTATGCACAAGTCTGCCTCCATTATCTCACCATCCAGCCTCCCACACGCTGATGAGAAGTGGGGGCAGCTCTGACTTCAGCCTCATGGAACTAGTGAGCTGACAGACGACGAGGCCTGGCCTTGCTCCCACCCCAGCACAGGATACCCCAAGCAGGGATGTGCTCCCGGGCCTGCTGGCTCCCAGGCTGGGCGATGTCCCCCACATGCCACCACCTGTCATACACAAATAGGATGGGACAGCCTAGGTTATACCTTCCATTACTAATGGCACCCTTTCATTCTCAAAAGCGTCCTGACTTAGATGATAAATTAAATGGTCACCCTAAATATAAACAAATATATACATATACATTCCCTTATTTACATATAGTACGCAGGATATGTGGGTGGGAACATCCATGTGTATATTTTTTCATAAGCTTAGACAAATGAAAGAAACCCTAGGACCACCCCCCATGGTCTCTCTCTCTCTCTCTCTCTCTCTCTCTCTCTCTCTCTCTCTCTCTCTCTCTCATTAGTGCCAGTTGAAATGTGTCCATAGGATGCCTGTGTTCTTGTAAGGGATTGCTCAGCCTGCCTTCTGTTGTTGATTGGAACTTCCTGCAAATGGAGTGTGTGTGTGTGTGTGTGTGTGTGTGTGTGTGTGTGTGTAATGGGGGAGCCCTGGGAGAAGTGAGGTGGCAAGGTGGGGTGGCACAAAATAGGGGAGCAGGAAAAAAGGGAGAAGGGGAAGCAATGAGAGAAAAGTCCCAACTCTTTCGAGATGTAAAACACTGAGTGCTTAATTTGCAGCAAAGAAGGGGAAAAGTCTACCTCTTTATCTGACTCCTGGGCAAGGCTTCTGACAACAGCAGTTTAGATTTGGCCACACCTCTCAAAGGCAGGATAAAGAAGGGAGGCAGGAAGCATCTCGACTAAGTAGGAGCAGTGCATTCTTGGAGTTCAACCCCATGTAGGGCCATCTAGAGGAATGTTACCAAGTCTGAAAGTACAAAATGAAGGTGTGCTGCAGGGGGTGGCAGACAACCTCTGCTTTGGCTCAGGGACACTTTTTCCCCCCTGCCATCTGGCCAGGGAGGTGTATTGGGGATAGAGATAGTCTCTGTGTCTAGGGGCTGGCACACAGGGAACAGCAGGGACTGGGGACCACAGGGAGGGGCCTGGCTGGCTGTTTCTGAGTGACTATGGCCAGGTACCAATCCTCAGGCAATTCTGCCCCACCCCCCCAGATGTGGGTGGCCTGGGGGGAGGGGTCTGCACACCAGAATTCCCAGGCCACCCAAGGAGAGGGTTATGCCTAAAGCTAGCCATCTTTCTGTTCTTAATGGATACGAGGCTGGTAGGGATCATATGTAAGGTCGAGGTCTGATCAAATTCCCAGCATGGGGCAGGTATTGGCCACCATGACCACCATGAAGCTCACACTCACTCTTGGGAACCTTGGCTCAAGGCAGCCATGAGCAGTGGCATGGGACTCCTAGCCAGGGATGCCACCAGTCCTGGTAACTCAGTTATACGGACAAAAAAAAGTGCACAGTGTAAAAACTAAAGCCATTAAGATGCCTTAGAACTGTTAGGGACAGCTACCCAGGGCCTCATCAAAAACCAACTGTTCAGGCAGGCAGGCTTGATTGCACAGCCCCTCCCATCCAAGATTTCATTATCAAAATCAGCGCACGATCACCCCCAAGATCCTTGCACAGAGCCTCAGAAGAGAAGGAAGGGGGCAGAGCTCCCAAGATCCTCCTCAGACATCCCCATGAGGACCAAGGCTCACAGTTTCCCTTTGCCTGGGCCCTGGCCCACAGTGTCAGCCTATATCCAGCCTCTGGCTTTGTGAGTATGTCACGGGGTCAGGACATGAGAATGACTAAGAAAAATGCCTTTAGTGAAGAAGAAAATGAAAGAGTAGGGAAGTTGCCATTTAATATTTTTTTAAAATACAGATTATGCCCTCCCCCACCAGCATGGCTAAAATTAAACACTGGCAAGGGTGTGAGCAGAGGCTCCTGGGCATGCAAACTTCCCCTGTGGAAAAGGGCTTGGCAGTGCCATGCCTGCAGCTGGCCCAGCGGTTATGCTCCTAGGTGCACACACAACAGGAGCACATAACATCTGTGCCCCCAAGAATGTGCACACATGCCCTATTTCTACAGCCCCAAACTGGAAACTGCCCAAGGGTCCCTCAGCAGGAGAATGGACACATAAGCACTGGCAGAGGTATGTGGTGGAATACTACACAGCAATGAAGACAGGCCAGGGCAATGCAACACGTGGATCTCACATGGTGTGAAGAAGCCTCGTCATGGAGAGTACATTGCATGATTCTATTCACAGAATGCGCCAAACAGGCGAAAGTGCTCCAGATGTGAGGAGCCAGGAGAGCAGCTGCCATAGGAGAAGTGGTATGCATGATGGGGAGGGTCCCAAGGGGTTTCTGTGGTGCCAGCATCATTTTACTTCTTGATGTGGGTAGGGATTACACAGGTGTGTTTAGTGTGCAATAATGCATTGAACTTTACATATATTACCTGATACTTTTCCATATGTCTCATACAGAATAAAAAATTCAATAGAAAATATCTAAAAACATATTCACTCACCAGATAGAAAGTAGTGGACTGGCTGTGGGGGCCCAAAGCCAGATGCACATCTAATTTGCTGGATAGTCTGTCTTTTGGTTCATTCCCTGAAAAATGATGGGTACACAAGTTCTTCACCTTCTTGAGGGCATGGACCCCTCTAAAACACTGTGGATCCTTGCCTAGAAAAATGTACTGTGCTTTGCATGCAAATTCTGGGAGCTTGCATATCTCCCTGCAGCCTACCCAGGGAAGTCCTAAGGGGTTCACAGATCCTAGGCTAAGGAGCCCTGCATTGAGCAATAGTGGGGGGCCAGGATTAGAAAGCAGGTTCCAGAGACTAACAGTCTGATTCCAGGCTCCACCACTTTCTAGCTGGGTATTGGGCAAGGGGACGTGATGTTTAGGGCTCCATTTCCTCATCTGTAAAATTGGGACAACAAAGGTCCTGGAGAGACTGGGAGGACTCGTGGAGATAAGGCACTCCAGCATTTAGCTCAGAGCGGGTCCCACAGTAAGAATGCTGTAAATGTCAGTAGCTATTATGACGCATCCTGGAAGCCTCCCCTAGCTCTGGAAGTCCAGGGTCTATTATCTATGAAGAATTCTGTCCTGAGCTCAGAACTGCGAAACACGAGTGAGCGTGCATCCTCCCTGTTGAGGTCAGATTTCCTTTGGACAGACATGGTTTTGGCACTTGCACTCTCTGGAAACCAAAGTCAGCTTGCAAATGAGGGATGTCACACGTGTCTGGTGACAACATCACAGGCCTCCTATGTGCAGAGACGTTTCCAGGAGGACATCCACTCCAGCCCAGAAACCACTGCATAGCCCATGTGCCCTTAGCTGCCTGACTCTGGTTTTATAGCAAGCAGCCTTTGGCCAGACGACTGTGTGGAGCCTCCCCCGGAGTCGGCTTGCTGCAGTTGGGAAAGGCTGCTGCATGCCTGGGATTCCCGTGGGGCCGCAAAGGCTGCACTCCCCTGGGCGGCCCTGGCTCTTCCTCTGCCCTGGTTTATCTCCTTTCATGACAATAAAAAAGAGAAATATTTGCAGAAATAATAAAATAGGCCCACGGGTTAACTGTGTTCCTCCCTTCAATATTAGGAAAATGTTTGCCTGACAGGAGCGACCCAGGATAAGGAAGCTACTGGCCAAAGACACAGCCTGGGAGGAGAGAGAAGGAAGCTGCCAGGAGAGGCCAGACGTTTAGTGGGCCACCTCTGGGGCCATTGCTCTGCCCCTTAGACTCTGGCATGACTCTTCAAAGCCTCAGTGTGACTCAGCTGTCCAGCCAGAGCCTGTGCCCTGAGCCTCACCATTTGGGGATGGGCTGGATCAAAGACTGGGGTCACATCTCTTCCAGCCATTCACTGTTGAAAGAGACCCAAACAGGACACAGGTGACATCAGTAATAGTAGGCATTCTCAGGTGAGGGCTCTTTGGTTGGAGTTACATGGACACTCACAGAATCTTCTGAGTGAGGTTCCGTGCATGCCCACTTTACAGAGGAGAAACTGAGGCTTCAGGAAAGTGAGTGTCTTGACCATAGTCCCTATGAGGGAGTGCTGGAACTGGGATTTAAGCCCAGGCAGTACCTGTAAACTGTAACTCGACATTTCCACAATACAGATATGGGACCGTTTTCCTCATTTCCTTCTTGATAAGAGGCTCATACACTGACTAGGATAACCATTAATATTAACACAGACCTCAGTCTAACCGGAAGCAAACACCAGACAAATCTCAATAGACAACATTTTACAAAATACCTGACCAATATTCCCCCAGACTATCAGGGTCATCAAAAACAAGGAGAGTCAGAAACTGTCCCAGCCAAGCAACACTAAGGAGACATGATGACTAAATGCCAGGTGGGATCCTGGAGCAGAAACATTGTGTAAAAACTGGGGAAAACTGGAAATAAGTATGGACTTTAATTAATAATAATGTAATAATAACATCAATATTTATTTATTAATTGCTCTAATGTACTATATTTATATAAGATGTTAACAATAAGGGAAACTGGACGTATATGAGAACTCTGTTATCTTCTCAATTTTCTGAAAATTTAAACCTGTTCCAAAAAAATAGTCTATCAAAAAGAAATAAGATGATTGGATGGGTGGATGGATGGATGGATGGGAGGGTGGAAAGGAGGGAAGGAAGGAAGGAAGGAAAGGAAAAGTGAGTGATAAAGCAAGAATCACAGAGTTTTAACAGTTGCAGAATTTCAGTGACAATGATATGGGTATTCAGCATTTTGGTTCCTTTTTTTTTTTTTTTTTTTTTTGCACTTTGCACTTCTCTGCTGGAGATAGGAGCTAGGGGAGGCCACATCTTCCTGTAGGGTAGGAGGACTGGTTTAAACATTTATGAAAACTTCATCATTACACAACTGCCGGAACATGGTGCCCCTGGGGTTTTACAGCATGGCTCGATTTTACAGCCAAAGCAGATCCAAATTTTGACAAGGCAGGCACCAAAGACTACGAATGCCAGGGCAAACTGGGGACTAGAGAATGTAGACGAGGGCTCTGGTTAATCACCTTTCTGTCCCCACAAAGCACAGATCCAGACGATCAGATGGAATCCTGGGATACTACACTAGGCCCTCCTCCTCCACACAAGGAGAACATTCAGACTCAGGACTAAAGAATCTGTCAGCACTTTGGAAAAGTGTAACAAAATGGGAAATGCAAATCTGGTGACAGGCGGGCAGTGCTGGGGGATAGAAACATAGGAGCAGCACGTTGCTGCTACTGGGTCGGCCCCGCCTCCGCCTGGTTAAAGATGGGAGACACAAACAATTCTAAATGCTTCCAATCCGGTCCTCGAGGAGAAAGGATATTTGTGGTGATGGAGAAATTTGCCACCCAGTGCTATTGCCTTTGGTGTCGTGTTTCTGTGGTCGCAAGTTATTCGTCCAAAATTGGTCTCTGCTAGGAAACAAGAAAAAAAATTCCATCTTATAATGAGATTTGGAGTGATCTTCCATCCTGGGCTTGATATTTGGGGAAATGAACAGAAAAAAACAAGCGAAAGAAAAAAAATATTACTAGATTGAATTAGTCCTTTCACCTCAACTTTTAAAGGTGTTTCTCGAATTCTGATGTTAGGCACTGGGCTTCCCTTCTGTGGAGCAAGGCCAGTCTTCCCACCATACCCTGGAAGGCCTCTGTCCTCCCTACCATGGATATTAGGGTATATTCTCAAAGGGCTGAGAGTTGGGGAACACCCAAATATCTACCCCTGTTCAGAAGGCCATAAACACACTGCATTATCCCAGTAAGTGGGCAGAACTGGATTTCAGATCTCTCTCGACTTGTCTTCCCTACCCTCCTGTCTCCTCTTCAAAAAAAGAGGTTGTCTCAGGCTTCTGGACTACTCTCTGGAAAATCTTGTGGATGGACACTGTTTCATCCTGCTTGTTAGAAGCAAAGACATAGGGATCTGGCCGAGCTTCCTCCCACACATGCACCCCAGGCTCTCTATCTGCAGAATGGGCAGCTGGCCCTGCCATCTCCACCCAGATTGCTGAAGCCAATCAACCCCTGTCCACAGCACTCAGCTTTACTCTGACCCAATGTGGACCCTCTAAAAGCTCTCAGTCTGGGGTCCAGTCCTGGCCCTACTGTGTGACCTGTCTAGTTGCTTGAATCTTGCTAATTATGTACAAAATGTACCCTTGGAATTTGTGGAGGCCAGTGAGCTGACCTACATAAAGAACTTAACAGAGTGCTGGTCCAAAGCAGTTGCTCAACAAATGTCCCATAATTATCAGGCAGGCACAGTTCTGAAGGAGTCTAACCTTTTCCCCCAGATCGTGGGCCTTACCTGCCTGCAGCTACAAGGTGAAAGAGCTGGGGTCTGAAATCAGGGAGTGGAGTCTGGCTTCCCCATCTTCCCCAAGGAGTGATGAACAAGTGTGGCTGGAGGTTGAACCACCTGAAGAGGGACTACCTGGACTGACTTGGAAATGCCTTGGTTAGCTCACCTTACTCCATCCTTCCCACACCTTGGAGAAGGTGGGGACCAGGGAGGAATCACAAACTGCTGGTCTTGCTCAGGCCCTTCCAGTTCCATTTCAACCAGGCATCTGATATAACATGGGCAGTGACATTGATAACCATTCATTTAAATAAATTAAGCTTTCTCTTTCAATTTGCTCACAAGTTCATGGGCCAGTGATGAATAAAAACACAACTCTTCCTCATCCCTCCCTGACTTCCCCTCAAATGTCAAATGCAGCTTGGTGTCTTTGGGCCAACAAGCATTACAATGTGGTTGGCTTTTCTTACTGTTTTTTTCTTTTTTTCCTGGGAAAAGGATGGAGATTTTGAGCTCAATAGAGAAGGGAATGGGAGCTGCCAGATGGTGCGCCAGCTCCCCAACTGGCTCAGCTGGAGAGGATAAAGCAACTTAACATAAATATGGGATCTTCTTGGGCTTCAAGGGTGCACGAGTATAAAAGAGCATGTTCCCCGGTCACTGACCAACAACACATGCCCTGAGAAAGAGTTCCAGGTGTCTGGGAAGATGCCTTTCCACCCTCCCACCCTCACTTCACTACTGATCCTCTGCTTGCAGGAACCTGGGACGCACAGACAGAATCAAAGGCCTGATATGTTGAGGCCTGAGGCAACTATTGGTTGGTTTTACTGAAACTAGTCTACCTTGATGCCATTCATTTCTGCACCTATCTACTCACTCATTCATTCAAAAAACATGCCATGCTATCTCCTCTGGGTCAGGCTTTATTGTGAAATAATGGGTACTGAAATACTTCTTCATCTTCAAAGTCTAGACCAACCAGTACCTGGCACCTGGTAGGAATATATTTTTGAGGGAGAGATGGATGGATGGATGAACAGGTGAATGAATGGATGTGTGGGTAGATGATTGAATGGATAGATGGACAGACAGGTGGATGGATGGATGACCTGCCTCCTCCAGAAAAGTAATCTTTGCTGTATCCACATTAAATCCAAACAATAATTTCTGTCTTTCTCACTTTTTATTTCTGGAAAGAAAGGAATAGACCACCACCTTCCCCCTGCCCTCCCCCGATCTCCCACCCAGTGGTACAGACCCAACCTCTCATTCCTACATTTTCTAATGTTCAACATTGATTAGACACCTAGAACATGCTCAACATCATGTTGGGTTCTCAGGATCAAGGTTACAAAAAAATAAGGTGGTAGATAGGACTTGCTCGGAGAGAAAGGACCCTTTGTTCCCAGCCCCGTACGGAAGGTCTCCTTATCACACCCCTGCACATACGAAGAAACTGAGAACAGAGAAGTTAAAGGATTCAGCCAAGGTCACTCTCACAGCTGCCCTGAGAGGTCGGTTCTGCTCTGGCTGGCACTCTGAGGTGCCAGTGCCAATACAAATGCAATAAGAGCAGGTACTGTAATTTTGTGACCAGTTCTAACCACTTGGGATTTGGAGGGAGAAGGGATGTGAGGGCTGGAAGAACCAAGGAAGGATTTAAAGGGGACAGAGCCAAGTGGACCATCAGAGCGGGTTCAGGGTACTATGGGTTCTGAAAAACAGAGGGTGAGAGGAAGCAACTCCTGGCTAGGTCAGCAGTTGAACCACTCTCAGATACAACTGGCCACTTGGATTGGGTCTCCGTTCCTCTCCCCTTCCCCCACCCTGACCTAACACCACTGACCACCACCAACCTCAACAACAGCAATAATAGCTAAGTAGATCTGACCCTGAGTCCTGCAGAGCACTGAGCTGAGAGTGCTGTGTACATTACAGTGATACCTCGGTACTCGGCCTTAATTCACTCTGGAGCTCATGATGAGTGTTGGAACTGACAAGTACCAATCAGTGAAACCTTTTCTCTTGTGGGGCCGTAATGTGACTCATACAAGGTCTAGCAAGTGCTATGAGTCCCAAGCAAGTATTGAGTGCTAAAACATTTTTTTCTTGTCAAAATGCGACAGATACAAGGTTCCAAGAGTTCTGAAACCAACGAATACCAAGGTGTGGCTGTATTTTGTTCCATTCTCCTGAGGGAGCACTATGAGGGAGGCATGGGGTAACACCCTCATTTTCTAGATGAGAAGCTGAGGTGCAGAATGGTTGAAAAGTTTTCCCCAACCTACCGAGCTAGACCTGAGTCAGGATGTGAACCCAAATGTTGGACTCAAATCAGTGCCCCTGACTGCTCTTCCTTGTGGCTCTGTGTTCACAGCCATCGCTAGGAGTGACTTGTGTGCATTGCCCCAGAGTAGGCACCATGACGGTCCCTGTTGTGACCTTAAGGGACAGATCCTCAGGGAGGCCAAGACTTTTGCCCCTAAGAGCACAGCCATTCAGTGGCAACAGGTCTGAGCTTTGATCATTGTAGTCTGATGCACCACTGCCATGTGCTAGCTCCTGCCTCGGTAGCCTGTACTCCCAGGCCTGACTCTTCTAGCTTACTTCTCTTGGCCTCAGTTTCCCCATCTGCAAAACCAGTGTTTTAACTAATAGCATGGTTCTCATTCAAGGGTGATCTTGCCTCTGGGGCATCAGCAGTGTCTGGAGGCAGTCTGGGTTGTCACAATGGAGGTGGGGGTGTGCTGCAGTGACTAGTGGGTAGAATCCAGGGATGCTATGCAGCTCAACACCCAACAACACACAGGACAGCCCTACCCCAGAGAATCGTCCAGCCCCAAATGTCAACTCTCCCTAAGCAGAGAAGCCCTGACCCTAGCAGATCTCCAGCACCCAAAAACTAAGCAAACCCCAAAGCTGGTCAGAAATGGAGCTGTCTGTTCAGTATCCCTAAAAAAAAAAAAAAAAAGAATTCATTCTCCATTCTCCTAACTGCAGCCCCAGAAAAAAACCCTCCCTGGTCTCACACACATGCATCCTGGCCAAGTTGGAGTGACAGCTTCAGAGAGACTATGATCCAGACAGGAAAGTGACTTAATTTCCCAGAATGGACCCTGATTTTATGACAATTTAATACCTACACACGGTTGCAAATCCTTTCTTACTGCTGTTCAGCACTGGGGCAGCAGTGATTTCCGTTTTTTTCCCTCCCTGCTGCCCTCAGATTGAAGCTCGGTGAACTCTGGCGTGGGTTGTAAGAACGTCTTTATAAAGGGTTGCACGAGATTTCTTCCTCTATCGGAGTTCCTGAGGACGCTGTATCGCATTACTAATTCCCTTAATTGCATGTCTGGGCTAAAAACAGACTTTCTTAGTTTTCCTAAGAAGTTACTTTCTTAATGACATTAAAACACTGTGGTAAATGAAGCTAAATGTTAACTGATGTACTTAAATCATGAATCAGTATATAGAGTGTTTACCTAAACTTGTTTACCCTTCTTGGTCACTCGTTTTGTAGGTTTTGCCAAAACTGAGAGAGAAATAGTGGTGTCAAATTCAGTATCTGGAAATGACTCAAGAATTTTTGTTTTCTTTCGATTTTTAGCCCTGGACTGAGTGGATGCTGCAATCATGTAGTAATCAAAGAATTAGAAAGAGCAAAAGGCTGC
The DNA here is from genome assembly GCA_004027475.1 of Anoura caudifer. NCBI lineage: Eukaryota > Metazoa > Chordata > Mammalia > Chiroptera > Phyllostomidae > Anoura > Anoura caudifer. Next base: position 754,216 of record PVKU01000020.1, read on the forward strand.
AGGCTGATTCATTTCCCTGGATTTTTGCAGAGGATGGGGAGGGCAGCAACACCGTCAGGAGAGATGACGTTTTCCCTAAAGGATGAAAAACTTAACTTTGCATTGTTTGGTTCCTTCTGATTCAATTTAAAAGTGAAATTTTTTTTTTTTAAAAAAAAGCAAAGACAGGGAGATAGATGTGTGATTTATAGTGAGAGACAACAGCCAAGGAGCACCTACTAGGCGCCAGATGCTTTTCTAAACACGCTGCATATTTCATCCAGCTCATAGAATTCCTTTCACCACCCCAGCAAGCAGGAAACAGCATCTTTCCCGATGAGGAAGCTGAGGCTTAGGAAAGCTGAGTGACTTCTCCAAGATGACATAGCTATCCAGCCAAGGGACTGAGATTTCAACTCCAGTAGGATGATGCCAGCACCCTGCTTATTACTATGCTTCCTGACCAAGAATCTTAGCTATGAAGGGTCCAAAAGGAGACATGCTTTCTGGGGATAGAACAGTCCATCACTGAGACCCATCTGGAAAAATCTTTATCGCTTGTAAATCCCTCTCTGCTAGATAAATTAACGTGTTGACTTCATGATGGTTTTTTCCTCTCTGTGGGTTCAAAATGTTATTTTGATTTGTCTTAGTTTTTCTCTTCTCTCTCTCTCAGCCACATTTTATTAGTAGATAATTTCTTTTCCCAATAGGTTAATGCATTATCAAAACCATCAAATGGATACTTCAGAGCTGTGCATTTAACTCTGTGAGATTTTATCTAAAAATGAAAACTCAAGATGATACTTTCAGGATTATTTCTATAGTTCATTACAAAAAAGAAAACTCATAAACAAATACTGAACTCTAGTTAATGATGTACAGGCAAAAGCATTTAGGAGGGAAGTACATAGATATTTGCAATTTACTTTTAAATGTATCAAAAAATAAAAGATTGATAGAAGGATGGGTAGGTGGGTGGGTAGGTGGGTGGGTGGATGGGTGGATGGATGGGTGGGTGGTAAACCAATGGGAGCAACATGGTAATTGCAGAGCTGAGATAGTAGGTACATGGACATTCACTGTTCAATACTTCAACCTTTCTACAAGTTTGCAAATTTTCATTTAAAATATTGAAAAAAATGAAAGTATAGGCATGATAAAAATTCCAAGAGCACAACTTAAAAGGAGTCTTTCTCTGCTTCATCCTGACCTTTAATCTTCTAGTTTTCTATGAACAGCACTCCCTGCCACCTGTGGTTCTGAGGTATTCTTCCAGAATTTTCTTATGCCTATATCAGCACATGTGTGGCTTCTTTCTGATGATGATAATGATGATGATGATGACGATGATGAGAATGATGATGTGATGATGATGGTAATGATGATGATAATAATAACTAATGATTACAGAGCACTTCCTATATGCTAAGTACTGTCCTAAATGTTTACCATATATTGATTCATGAAGTCTCCTTCACAGCCCTACAGGGTAGGTGCTATTGATTGTTCCCATTTCACAGATGAGGAAAGTGTTGCCCCAAGAGGTTAAATCACTTGCCCAACATCGCCCAGCTCATCAGAGGAGTAGATGGTGTGCATTCTTGTCTACAACTCAAGGTTCTCACTGATATGTCACAGAGATGGTTCCATTGGTGTACTTTGGATCTGCCTCCTTACTTTAATGGCTGCACCACTTTCCATCTCACAGATATACAGGCCGTGATTGTTCCAACTCATCCCCTATGAACAAGCATTTAGTTTGTCTCCAACAAACTTTTGCTACTACAAATGGCACTTCAATCAATAAGCAGACCTGTGCACACTTCCGAGCATACATACATACTATCACTGTGGGGCAAATTGCCAAAGGGGGAATTACAGGGTCCAGAGAAAGTGTTCTCAATTTTGATAGTAAGCATCAAATGATTGCCCGAAAGAGTCGGACTGAATCCCACTCTAGTGAGGAATGTGGGAAAGCACCTGATCCCGCACCCAGTCCAGCACACATGTCAATCTCTGCTAATCTGGCCCATGGCACAGTGTTGCCTTTCCATGTGAATGGTGGCCCCTGAGATTGTGCAGCAGACAACACATGTGACCACATGTAGCAACCCTGAGATAGTGATTAAAAGTCTACTTGTGGTGGGAATTTATATTTCCTTTACTATAGATGGGATAGAGCATCATTTTATAGATGAAAATTCATTTCTGCTGACAGCCCCTTGACTAGACCTTTCTCCCCCCAAATTGTAGACTTAAGGGATTGATACACAGGCATATTCCTCTCTCCTGATGTTCTCCTTAAGGATAGAGTGGAAAAAAAGTCACTGAGAAAACATTTATTACTGCCCTGAAGGAAGAACAAAAACTATAAAAGGAGACAGGGAGAACATGATGAAGAAAGAAGACACTCCAGCTGGGCCGTGGAAGCTGGCACAGACCCCCCGGGGCCAGACTGCCCACTTGAATCTCATTATGATCAAACCCTGTTGCAACGTTTTCCAAAGACTGAGAAGGGGAAACTGCTGGGAAGGAGAGGTGGCAGGCACACACAGAGGGTGTGTGCTTGAGCATGTGCGCACATGTGCACATGTGTTACCTGTGAGTGTTAGACTTGGATTTGTAAAATCCAGGAAAATGACAATTAAAAAAAGAAAAGAACAGGGGAAAAAACCCACAAACATTACGTACAGAAAGGCAACATGCAAGACATATTGGGAAGGGACTTTATAATAATTGTCAGGGTCTTTGCAGGTGTGTCTTTATTTTTTTTTAAGATTTTATTTATTTTATCTTTAGAGGGGAAGGGAAGGAGAGAGGGAGAGAAACATCAATGTGTGGTTGCCTCTCATGCGTCCCCTGCTGGGAACTGGCCTGCAACCCAGGCATGTGCCCTGACTGGGAATCGAACCTCGATCCTTTGGTTCGCAGGCCCACTGAGCTACACCAGCCAGGGCCAGGTGTGTCTTTAATATCTAGAACATTCTGATCCAGGATTCGTCTATGTCCTCAAAGAGGAAATGGCGGGGTTCTCCCAATGCCCTCTGAGTAACTTACTGGTATTTATGAGAAGGACATGGCTTAGCTGTCTTTTTCTGATCTAACTCATTTGGAATGTAACTTAGGACAGTGCTGTGCATTTTCTTGCAAAACTGTTCTGTAGTCTTTCCCCTTCCCATCCCCTCCCCCTAAACCTTCAGTTCTTGGGGACACTCAGGCAGCTCCTGAACCGCCCCATCAAAGATAGGGCCACAGGTCTGGATAGGAAAGGCCAGTCTCATGTTTTTTTTTTTTTTTTTTTTTTTTTTAATTGTGATGAAATTCAAACTTACATCCTGCAACTAAAATTAAATGGAGGGAAGTTCTGACGTTGTGGGTGGCCTTCCTCCATCGCCTGGAGGGAGGGGTGGAGTGGAGCAGGAGAGCTCCTTTAGCAACATTTCCAATAGGGTAACGACAGCAGTAATGATGGCTGCCCCACTTGGGAAGGGGAAATCGAAAAAGCCTACACAGGGACAAAAATAAACAAGCATGCAAGGCTGGCCCAGGGGGCCTGGGTCCGTTCTGAACTTGAGAAACATCAAAGCAGAGTCAGTTATCAGGCCTTCCAGGCTCCAGGCTCCGCTGCGTCCTGCCCAGTTCTTTTATCAGCCTTGGATGAGCACAGAGGAGCTTGGCCAACACAGCTGTGAGAGGGCTGACCCGCTGGGCGTCGGGCCGCTGGGCAGCTGGGCAGTCAGAAGGGAAAGGGTGTGTTTAGGCTGCAGCAGATGGATGGGGAAAGAGGCTGAAATGGAACAGGATGCACAGACCCTCCTGCATTTAGATTCCAATAATGCCAGTCCACCGAGAGTAGCAGGCAGTGCAAAAAGAGCCCAGACTGCAAGCCAGCAGAGTGGGGGCAATCCACATCTGTGCTTAGCCTGGGAACACAGGGCTGTCTCTGGCCCCCATGCCCTCATTCCGAGAAAGGGGATGTTGTGAGGATGAAAGGCACCCAGTGTTCTGCCTGCAAATCTGTTCTGAGCTTCTCCTACATGCTAGGCATACTTCTGGGCATGGGGAATAAAGTGGAGAGGAAAGCAGATTTTAGAAGACTCCTGAAGAAGTCAGACTAATAAAAAAAAAAAATTCTGCCCTGTCTGGTGTAGCTTCATGGATTGAGCACCAGCCTGGGAACCAAAGAGTCACAGGTTCGATTCTCAGTCAGGGCACATGCTTGGGTTGCAGGCCAGGTCCCCAGTAGCGGGGGAGAGAGAGGCAACCACACATTGATGCTTCTCTCCCTCTCTTTCTCCCCCCCTTCCCCTCTATGAATAAATAAAATCTTTTTAAAATTCTAAAGAAATTGGATGAAAAACATCCTCGTGGAGGTGCACCATGACTGTGGTGGTGGATGTGTGAACCTACATGTGTGATGGAGCAGCATGGAAACATACACACACACACACACACACACACACACAGAACCACATTGGGGAAACTGGATGAAGGGGGCGCTGATCTCTCTTGATTATTTTTTAATTTACAGTGGTCTTAATACAAATTTTAATGAAAACCAAAGCACACCCTAGTCCTCGGGAGCTCACACTCTGGCGGGGGACTGCTGTGCAGGATTCTGAGGACAGAGATGATGTACAGGGAGCCCCAGACCCCCTCCAGGCATCAGGGGCTTGGGCAGGTGGTCACAATAATTGCCTAATTAGCGACGCAGGACAATTGGGGGCCTGCCAGACTGGAAATAAATGACTGCTCAAATTGGGTTTTACATTGAAGAGGGCTTAATAATGGCAATGTTGGCAAGGTGTGGGCAAGGTTCATGGACTGGGTGAGGGGTGGTACACCCATGGGAAGGCAGCACTGGGGACCTGCAGAGATGCAGGGATGAAGAGGTGACAGGAACCAAGGTAGGTGTCTGCATGGAGAGGAACTGTGGCATTAGGTGGGAGCACACAGTGAACAAGTCCACCCAGTGTGGTGGGAGCAAAGAACCCACAGCCTCCCCGCCTTTCTCATGATTCATTGAGCCCTCGCTGGCAGCTCCAACCAGAAGCAGAGGCTGAGTGGGATGAAGGGGTCCATGCAGGTCAGCCCACAGGGCCAGAGAGAGAGGGCAGAGAAGGCAGGAGTCTGAAGAGGGGAACAGACAACAGTTAACAGAGAAACCGTGAGTCAGAGCAAGCTAAGTAAAGACGAAGACAAGGGCCCACCTCACCCCATCCCATCTGAGGCACCACTGAGGGTGAGCATGGTGGACTGTGACATGGGGGCAGGGAAGGCAAGGCCTTGGGAGCTTGCAGCTGGGACAGGGACATCAGGGGCTGGTGAAAGGATGCATGATATTGAGAGGGAACACCAGAGAGAGGGACTGGAGACCCCCTCCCCATTTCCTGGAGCTTTGTAAACCACAAAGCAGGCTTGAGAACGTGCCTCACACCCGGTAGTGGAGGTTGAGACAGATTCAACTTCCAACCTCAGCACAGCCCCAGGGCTGCCTCCCAGTGGGGTCGGGGCTGGGGGACCCCAGGTTGCCGCTCCACAGACCGCACTCAGAGACTCAGGGCTCCGAGAGCCAGAGCACCGGGCACTCCTCTCTCTCTGGTGTTGGGGCTAGAGTTTTCTTTTTCTCAGGCACTGGGGCTACACCTGTGAACAACACAAATGAATCCTTGCCTCTTTACAGTTGAAATGGAGGCAGCCCGTGAACAAGCTTTCAAAAAGTAAAACAGAGAGAAAGTTGGATGGCACATTAGTTTCCTGGGGCTGCCATAAGCCATGACCACAGTCTGGGTTGATTGAAACACAGAAGTTCTTTCTCTCACAGCTCTGAAGGCCAGAGTCTAAAATTGGGGTGTCATCAGGCACGCTCCCTCTGAAGGCTCTAGGGGAGGATCCTTCCAGCCTCTTCCATCCCCTGGTAGCCCCAGGTGTCCCCGAGCTTGTGGCTGCCTCAGTCTAGTCCCTGCCCCATCTTCGCATGGCTGTTTCTCCTCCCTTCTCCTCTCCTATCTCCTTTAACAGCCCCTGTAGGGCCCATCCAGGTAATCCAGGTTCACCTCACCTCAAGATTCTAACCCTAATTACATCTGAAAGACCCTCTTCCCAAGTAAGTTCACATTCACAGGTTCTGGGAGCTAGAATGTGAATGCACCTTTGGGGGCCACTCTTCTGCCCCCCAGAGAGGATTATATGTAATGAGGAGCCTAACAGAGCAGAAGAGTAAGAGGGAATGCTTGGGTGGGGAGAGGCAAGGAGAAGGTCGGGGAGGAACTCAAAGGCACTGGGGGCACACAGCCATCAGTCTTCTGACATAGTGATGGTGATGGTGATCCTGAGGCCCGAGATGACGCTGCTGGAGCTCCCCATAGAGTCTAGTCCTGCCCCTCACCCTTCACGGCCCCAGCCGTGAGCTGCTGTCCACCCGCTTTCACACTGTGGCTGGTTTTGATTCTCTGCCCTGTGTTTACTTGTTCAGATTGATTACCTCAGGTTATATAACGCTAGCAGCTACAGGCAGCAATCTGTATTTTACAATATCCAGAAAGCTCTCATTGGCTCTGGAAACCAAGTCAGCAGCCTGAGCTCATGGGAGGGAGAAATCTTCCAGGCAGGGCTGGCTGCATAATCAGGGGGCCCAGGGATAAATGGAAATGGGGGGCCCCTGTTCAACAATTGCAAATTTTCAGGACAACAGCAGTCAGGCATGAAACCGAGGGAAGACCTTTCCAACAGGCTCCCAAGAAACACCCTGCCACAGGTATGAGGAACTCACTTTGAGTGGCAAAGGGTTAGGGCAGAGCTTGTCAACCCAGACTGCTCAGGAGAATCACCAGGGACAATACAAAAACAACAAACAAACAAAGGAGGGACTCTGATGCCCCAGTCCCCTCCTAGACCAAAGAGTGAGAATGTCCAGGGGGCCCAGACATCTGCATGTTTGGAAGCTCCCTCAGTCTTCTCTTTTAAATGGGAGGCACTCACTCCTACACAGGCTCTGTTCTCCTTCGTAGGCAGCAAGCCGATGGCCTGACCAGGGAATGTTCACCCACCACTCTGTGTGTGCTGAAGCAGAGAGCACCAGGCACTCTGCACCTTGAGTCCTTGTCTATGAAATGGAAGAACAGATTCCGGGAGCTGATGGGGCAGATAAGAGGACAGGGGGAGTGAACTGAGGTGAAATTCTTTGGGGGCTGCCCAGCCCCTGGCTTCCCACCTCCACCCCTCATGTGAGCACAGCACCTGCATATCACAGGGATTCTACAAATGCTTGTAAATCAAGGGGGCCTGGGTACAGGGTGAATGAACGCAGGCAGAAGACTGAGGCATGCGCCCTTCTGGGGTCCTTTCCTGACTCGTCATTTGGGCTTTCTGCTCACAGCAGGGATTAACTTGAACCTTTCATAAATTCAGCAACCTGTCTCCTGCCCTCCACCCCATGCAAATATACACACTCCCATGACCCCAGCACACACGTGTGTTTGTTTTCTTTGCCCTTCACACTTCTCCTTTTATGGTTCCTCCAATCCTGATCTTAAGATTCGTCTGATTTGTTCAAAGCCCAAAGTACAGCATCAAAGCCACACACCTGGTCTTCGTGCATCAGGCAAACAGGCAGGGTGGAGAGGCTGTCCCACAGTGGGTGCCCACAGGGCTTCTGACAGGTGCCCACCATGCTGGAACCCCTGGGAGGCACAGAAAGGTCCAAGACGTGGATGGATTCCATCCTGCAAGAGGTCAGCAATGTGATGTAGAGGAAGGAGCTCGTGGTCCACATGGTGAGCGCCCAGTCTAGTCAAAATGAATTGGTGATGGCCAGCAGTCCCCAGAGGTAGGACTTTCCCTGGCCTGAAAACTGAACACATGTCCCACACTGTCCAGCACGGTGGCCCCTAGCCACATGTGGTCAGTGAGCTTGAAATGTGGATGGTTTGAAAGAAGGATGTTGGACGTGCAAAATGCCCACTGTATTTTGATTAATTAGCACAAAGATTTTAAATATCTCAATAATTTTTATGTTAATTATAGGATGATATATTTATTAAATTAATTCCATCTATCTTTTTCACTTCTTTTTTAATGTGGTTAGGAAAACTTTAAATTATATACATGGCTTAAATTATATTTTTATTGGACGACAGCTGCCTAAGCTCCCTTTTTCACAGATGCAAAGTGATTTATGCTTCTCAGCAAGCATTTGCTGGCCTTCCTTGCTTCGTTTGATCTCACGGCTCCGCAAGGTGAAAGTTGCTTATCTTCATTTCATAGATAAAAACGTGCCCCTTGGAGAGAAGGGCGATCACAGCACGTCGGGAGGAGCACAGTCTAGAATAGAGCTCTGCCCAAGCTCAGGGCATGTCCCTGTCCTCCTCCAAGAGTCCCCTGCCTGGTGTCTGGTTCTGGGACTTTGTGCACCCAACCCTGGACCGGCCTAGGCCTTGCAGGGCACCCAGTCTTGGAGTCTTTGCAGGAGTCTGGACTTTTAGGGAACATTTGCCTCTGACCCTGGATAGGGCGTGACCCTGTCCTCCTCAGACACCGGCCTCTGGTGCCATAAAACTGAGAGACTCTCGGGGCTGTGAGATGACTAGGGGAAGAAAGGAGTGCCCTCCCCCTGCCTCCCTCCCTTCCCCTCCCTGCAACTCTCCCGCCTCCTTGTTGCCCAAGGAGAGGATGGCCACATTGTCCTGCTGAGTCCTGTTTCCATTAAGGTAACTGTTGACAGGAACGTGTCAGGGCAGAAGATGGATGCTGGCTTTGTCCCATAAGTCCTCAGACCTCAGTGCTGGAGGTGCCCCTGAGAGGCCTTTTCTCAGTATATTACTGCATTTATTTAGCCCTTGAAGGTTTGTATACAGAGCCCACCAAGCCAAAGAGATAGCCACATCCAGTCTGTCCTGGACAGCCATCAGTTCGGAGCAGTGGCTGCCCCTCAGCACACAACTACCAACCTGGTTCAAGTCCCCTACCTTTCGGTGCTCCTTTACACATTAGAAGCACATTTGGTTATTCTTTCCAGTCTTATCCAGGGTTCTATCGTAACAGTACATTTCACATTATTTATAGCAACATAGTGTAGTGAAAAGAACATGGGCTTGGGGGTTCCCACATTGGGACGCATCCTGTGAGTCCCCAACATACTTTCAGGTGGGACCTAACAACCATTCTCTACATAGTGGCTCCTGTGCCCAGCATGGCACTCAGAAGAGCCTGCAACTAGGATTTAGTGCCCCCATTTATAAAGGAGGAAACGGAGGCATAGTGCCCATCACAAGTTTATATAGTGCCAACTAGAGAACCATGCAGGGGGCACTGCTGTACCCACGGTCCCACGCTGAGATTATGTAGATCATGATGGTAGGGAGTCGCCTCTGGAAAGATGCTGTTAAAATAAACCTGATCTAGATAAATGGGACCTATCTGGCAGTTCCTCAAGAAATTAAACATAGAGTCACCATATGACCTAGCGGTTCCACTCCTCAGTGCACCCCCAAAAGATTGAAAACAGGCATTGAAGCAGAACCTTGTACACAAATGTTCACAGCAGCATTATCTACAATCACCAAAAGCTAGAAATGACCCGTGTCCACCAACAGACGAACGGACAAGCAAACATGGTGTGTCCACACAGTGGAATGTTACTGAGCCATAGAAAGGAAGTACTGATACATGCTTCAACGCAGATGAACCTTGAAAAGATTATGCTAAGTGAAAGAAGCTAACCACAAAAGGATTACATATTATACAATTCCACTGATATGAACTATCTAGAATAGACAGATCCATAAATCTATAGACACAGAAAGTACATTAGTGGTTGCCAGAGGCTGGGGGGAAAGGGGAAGGGGGACTGAAGAATGACAATGAATGGGTTAGAGATTTCTTTTTGGGGTGATAAAGATGTTTTGAAATTTGTTAGAGGTGGTGATTGTACAATATCGTGAATGGACAAAATGCCACTGATTTCTACACTTTATTTATTATTATTTTGTAATCCTCACCTGAGGTTATATTTATTTTAGAGAGAGAGAAAGAAAGGGATAAAGAGAAGTATCAATGTGAGGGAGAAATGCCAATTGGTTACCTCCTGTATGCACCCTGACTGGGGAACCTGCAACCTAGGTATGTGCCCTGACTGGGAATTGAACCAGCAACCTTTAGGTGCACAGGACGACACCCTAACCAACTGAGTTACCTGGCCAGGCCTGATTGGTACACTTTAAATGGTTCATTTAATGGTATGTTTATTTCCCCTCATTTAAAAAAAAAGTCTAAATAAGCCTGGTGAGCAGAAGCCAGAGGCCATGGGTTAAGTCGTTGACTCTGGAATTGCAGGCTTTCTAAGTGAGCTGGAGCAGGGGGCTCCACACCGCCCACCAAACACCCTTGTATTGTTTTCCAGTTTGTTTGTTTGTTTGTTTGTTTGTTTGTTTGTTCAGGGCAGGATCATGCTCCTTCTTCTCGATGGCCCATGTCATCTGAGTCGGGGACTACTGAGTAATAGACAGAGAGGCCAGGCACTGGGGGTCTGGCTGAGACAAGCCACCACCAGCTTCACAAACTTCCATCCCCCTAAAGCCACAGCCCCCACCACAGGGGGTAAAGAAGGTTCTTGACTGGGACCATTTGCTCTTTAAAAGGGGTAGGCTCCTTATCTCGAGTTTCCTTCAATCACAGGGCAGAGTTTGTAAGCCCTTCTCCCACTTAACGGTTCTCATCAGACATCTCAATGCCACTCCCCCCGCTCCCAGTTCCAGTTCCCTCCTCAGGGCGGGCGTCTGAGCAAAACCCCTACAGGCAGCAGAGATTGATAACTGCCCAGAGAGCTGGTCCCAGCCCCCACTCGGGGCTCTCCAAAGCGGATTGGCTGCTTTTACAGAAAGAGCACCAGGCTCTCCATTTCCTCACACCCAGGTATGGCTCTCCGAGGGTCTTCTAGCTCATGGATTTAGAGCTTCAGGATGAAGGTGTCAATAAGGGGAGTCAGGTATTAATATTTCAGGACCGAAGTGATGACTCAAAAATCCTTGCTTCTTAAACTAGCCAAAAAAGAAAAAAAAGTTACAGGTCTTAATACTCAGTTGGCAAAGGTGTAACGAGACAGGCTTTTGTTACGGTGCTGAGAGATGGGCACATGACTTTGCAGCCTTTCTGTGGGCTGATCTGTTAGTGTGCGTCAGGAGCTTGGAAGTGTCCACCTTGTCTGATCTGCGACTCTTCTATTGGGAATTCATGGACGGAAGTCAACAGGCAGTTTCACGCAGATTTATGTAGAAGAACTTACACTCATGCTATTTATAATGGTCAATATTCAGGAACAACCTAAGTGCCTATCAGTAGGATTAAATAAATATACTGGGAACAACTAGGTGGACGTTAGTATTATGTCCTCCCTGCATTTTTGCCCTGGCTTTCCTGCTCACTGGCAGGATTATCTCTGTTCTCTGGACTCTGCCCTCTTCATCTTCCACACAGGATCCGATTTTTCAATTTAAAAATATGTTCCCAAATAACATGTAAAGAAGTGGAAACATTTCATGATAAAATAATACTGAAAAAAAAAAGGATCTAAACTGTTTAATAATTCAAACTGCATTATATAGAAAGAGATAAAGACAGAGGTGAGAGAGACAGTGGAAGACAAAGAAATAAAATATAGGAAAATACATAAATCAATTAATCCCAGGATGACAGGATTGTATTATAGCTGATTAATAAATTCTTTCTAAAATGTTTCTATTTTTAATAAACTTTCCATAATGAATGTTTTATAAACATGCTATGATTATAGCGCATCACATTTTTTGCATTAAAAGGTCCCATGTGTTGTCATCCCGGGAGGCGGGTGTGGTTTGTGGAAAACTCTCTGGTTTTGTGGGACAGGAGACCAGTTTCTAGACCTGGTGCTAGCTAGGTGGCCCTGCTATTTGCCCAAACTTCTTGCGGCCTCACCTGGGAGGTGGAGATAAAACTACACCACCTGGCTAGGATGTCGCTGTGGGTAAACACTCTGCACCTTTCCCCAGCTCCAGGAAGGAGCTGAGAGTGCGGGCACAGAGGAGATGGGCACCGACATCCTGAGAGTGGCCTCCCCTTTCTGGGCAGAACCTGTTCATGTGTCCGGTCCCTGCCTAGCCCTCTGACACCCTGCCTGGGCCACCTTCAGCTGGCGGGGACTTGGTGAGGGCCTGAGAAGGACTCTGTGTCCTTCTTCCCACTTTTGCACCAGCCACGGCCCTGACACTGACCTGCCGGACGCTGGCACCTGTGGCTTGCCCTCTCTCTGGGCCTGAGGGCCCCCTGCACATGGAAGGGTCTCTAGGGCAGTGTTCCCAAAACCTCACCATTCAGGTTGTTACCATAGCTGTTTGCCATCACCTGGTGTTACTAGCTTGTTATTTCTCTTTAAATCAACGCTAATTTTTTAATTGCATATTGTTAAAGGTAACTTTGTATTGCTCTTGTGAATGGGAAAGGGTCACCCTCAATGGAAACTCAATGAAAACAAAATGATACTACTGAATTCTGGTGACACTGGGGCCCGATGAATTTTGCTTGCTGGGCCTGTGCTGGAGAGAGGTCTCAGCAGCTAAGGGACGCTTCCTTTTCACTGCCCTCAGAAAGCTGGGAAGAGAGATGAAGAGATAATGTTCTAACTTATAATGAAATCTGTTCACTCCCCTACCCCATTCCTTGTAGAAATGAGCCACGGAGGGCCCGACCCTGTGAAGGACTCCACTCCCCACCAGTCCTATGAACCCTGGTGGGGCTCTGGGGCTGAGGGCCACTTGGTTCCCATTCAGCCCCAAAACAATGGAAGGTGTTAAGCTGTTTATTATTTCAAGTCAGAAGAATTAGCAGAGACTTCATGCATGGTACTTAAGGCCCATGCCACCTTCCAGAAATCCAGCCTCCCTCAAGTGATGCAAATGGTTCTCAAATCTCTTATTAGCGATGCTCTTAACTGTTGAAAGATCACAGGCCATTAAGAGGCCAGACAAAGCCCAGAGACCTCGGACAGCAGCAGTGGGGCTTCCAGAGCGATCAGGCACACAGGCAGGAGATGCAGGGGTTCCCCGGGTACACAGCTCAATCCACTCTGCTGTGACTCCACTGGACACCGTGTGTAGGACGCTCGACATACCTTTCATTGCCTACACCTCACAACACCCTGCTGGTGGGAGTGTTTGGCCCATTTCACAAATTTTTAAAGGGAGCTTGGAAAGGCTCCACTGTTCTGTGAGAAAGCATCAGTCATCCATCCACCCATTTACAAATACATACTAGAGCCACATGCATCACAAATGGTTCCAGGCACTGGGGATACACCAGCAAATCCAACAGACAGGAATCGTAGGCCTCATGGAACTCATGTTCCCTGGGAAGGTGTAGGCATGAGACATTCCAATGCCAGATAGTGCCAAGGAAGGAAGGAAGAGAGGGCAAGAGGAAGGGGGGAAGGGGGATGGGGCTGAGCAGGCGTGGTCCATGCTCCATGGAGCACCTGAAATCTCTTTCGCCATTTTGCATGAATAACATGGGTGGGCTGTGACAGTGTCATTTCCTGAAATTGACCTTGTGCTATGCAAAGTGTCACAAAGTGTCACCACTAGGGAGGAAGATGTCATCACGGGGGAAAATTGGGTGACAGATACAGGGATCTGTCTGTAAAGTTAGTCCTTACAACTTGCATGTAACTCTCCAATGATCTTTTTAAAAAGTTCTTTAAAATTAAAAAAAAATACCGTTGACCAAAAACCAAAAATAGTAATTTCTTTCTGCAGAATGCCTGGAGAAACTAGAGAAGCTGATGTTAATGGCCCCTCAGCTAAATGGCCTAGTCCACTCAGCTCCACATGTGGACTTGATTAACTTTTATGACCATCTTGTGCCTTGGTATTTACATCTGGGAAATGGGCTCAGAGTGGTACCTACCCTGCCTGTTTGGTGTAAGAATTCAATGTTTATGGGCTAGTGCCTCACTTACACTGTTTGTTTATTTATTGTGATTCTGTGTAAGGTTCCAGAAGCCTCTGAGCTTACCTTACACAAGCATGGATGCTTGCCCCCCATAATCTTCAGGGCCACATTTCAGACGCAGGATTCCACCCAACTTACAGCTGCGACTGAATGGCAGGTCTGTGTAGGGAGGGGATCCTGGACTGGGGCTGCTGCAGGCTCAGCTCTGCCCACCCCTGGGGAGGTGGGGCCTGGCCCCTGGACTGCACGCTGGAGGGGGCTTGGCTTTGGGGGTCCTGGCTCTGCGGAAACCATGGCCCCTTCAGGGAAGTGCTGAGACATCTTGTCCTCTGAGCACCAGGGGATTTAGAGATACCCCAGATCTCTGCGAGGTGAGGGGGTGTGTGCCCCTACTAGCTTGTAGAGAAACTAGAGCAGAAAGTCTTCCCTCATCCAGAGTCAGACGGCAAGGGCCTGCCACACCAGCCAAGCGTCCCATTTCTCTCCCAAGCCTGCTCCAGTTGCTTTCTGTCTCCAGCCCTATGGTTTACTACAGCAATGACTGGTTTGGTATTTCCAGAAAGGGTTCTTCTTCTCTCTGAGAACAAACAGACCCCAGCTTGTCACACTCTGCATGCTCAGGGCTCGGGCACTGAACCAGAGAAAGGAGGACATCCCTGTCTATGGAGGGCAGGGGGCTGTGGGCAGGGGTGAGCATGTCCTCGGGACCACCCAGCCACAGCCTTGCTGGTCCCGCTTTAGGGGAGAGGAAACTGAGGCCTCTGAATGGAAAAGAGACTCATGGGGAGCAGCAGAGCTGGCTGGGTCCCCACTCTAGCCACCCTCTAAGAAATTCTCCTCAATAAAAGTTGTACTTTCCAATTCAATGCCATCCTCTCTTCTTGCTACTGCCGACCTGTGGAGCCAGATCACCCGGGTTTATGTCGGAGCTCTGGCACCTACTCTCCATGTGCTTTGGGCAAGTTATCTGTGCCTCACTATGCCATCTGTGAAATGAACACAGAAATGCCTGCCCCATAGGGTTGTTACCACCATGAAACTAGTGAAGCCATGGGAGACCCCCCACAGAGTGCTGGGTTTCTAGATACTCTCTATGTATTAACTCATAGTAATGGAGTTTGCAATTTACAAGAATTAAGTGCATCTATGGGACATCATCATTACTTAGAAAAAGAACTGGGATGTATGTTTCCATTCATCCAGATTTGATTTTTTTCCAGAAGATTTAAAATTTTCTTTGTTTTGTCTCCATACATCTACTAAGAAAAAGAAAGCCACGTGCTGGCATGAGGGAGCCTTGTGGAAGTCACGTTCTCGATTTGGAACCTGTTAAGACTGGTCCTGTCTATCAGTTTGGACGGCGAGGCCCCGGGTTGGGGTGGGATGCCCAAGTTAAAAAGGGGCTCCTTCACTTTCCCTCAGACCCTACCAACAAAAGGGAAGGAGCAGACATGGGCAAGTTGGAAGTATTTCTCACCTTGAGGGAGTTCCTGCTCCACCGAGACCAACCCCAAATGCCCTGCCCCAGAGTGCACCACTCCCCGATTTCTGGTGTGATGGAAGCAGTGCTTCTCTACAGATGCCGTGGCCTCTGGACTGAGACAAGCCCACCGCCCACATGGAGAGCCTTCAGAGTGTGTAAATTAAAAACAAGCAAACTGCTGAAACCTCTGGTTAGTCAAGTAGAAGTGCATAAAGGAATTTTGAAGTAGAAGTTTAGGTTCAGGGCGGTGGGTATCAGCCCCTGACTGGAAGCTGGTAAAAATGACTGAAGCCGGGCCCCACACTGAGACTACTGTTTCCCAAGTCTCTGGGGTGGCGCTAGGCATCTGAACTGTCAATGTTCCCTAAAGGACCATAATGGACAGTCAGGGTTGAGAACCACTAGGAGGGGGATGGGAGGCCTGGGGTGGGAGTGGCAGGAGATAAGGAGTCTCTAGCAGATGGGAGCAGCCAAATGGCAAGGCAAGAAGGGTCCAGGTCCCGGCTGCCTGCCCCATCATTCCTTTTCCCTGCAAGCCCCTCCCACCAATGTTTTCTCATCTCTTGGTTCTTCTCACCCCGTCCCCTCCCCAGTTTATCCTCTTCTCTCAGCTCCCACCTGGCTGCTAATGGCACTACCTTCTCCCTCTCCACAGGTCTCTAACCCTAAAGCTTCCTTCTCTGCCTCCCATCCAGTCAGTCCATCTGTCACCCCCTCTCCTGACATTTCTAGTTTCTCTTCCCTGTGTCCCAAGCAGGCCACACACCCAGTCCTACAGATATGCCTCCTTGCAGGCCTTGCTCCCTCTTGCTTTGATGCTCAAGAGGTGTCAGGTTGTGTAGCCCCAGCTGGCAACATGAACCAGGCTCCCTGGTGGCTCTTGCTGGAGAATTAAAGCAGCACACGAAGGGAGTAAAAATCAGCCTGCCCATCCCACCCGGAGTTTCAGGCTGCACTGGGAGACCCTCCCTCCTAAGGCATTTTCAGGTATACTTGTGCCTCCTGGGTGACAAGGGCCTGAAGAGGAATTGTTAGGCTGCCTGTCATCTTGCTGTGCTGCTCAGTGCCCATCTCCAGGGCCACTGTGCCTCCAGGCTGTGTGCACAGTGACAAGGGGTACCTGCTAAGGAGGGGCAGTGACACCTCCCCAGGAGTGAGGAGGTGATGCATGCAACGTGCAGTGTGCCTGGAACAACACCAACCCGCCCTCCACCCTTGAGAGCTCCAGGGGCTATTGCTCTGTGTCCACCTCTCAACAGGGTGTCACCAACACTTTGGGGGATGCTTTTGTTTGCTGCCCATGCTGTTGTCCAGTGTGACCTCACAGGAAGGAATCAGGATCTGCGCTAAAAAGTGGAATGCTCCTCTGTCTATGTTGAGAGAAGGGGAGAAAAATCTCCCAAGCAAGAGCCCTGGGGGAGATGAGGTTTTATGAAGGGAATATGCAACATCTTGCTTAGAAAAAAAGCGACTCAATTTCAGGCAGAAAAGTCAGCGTAGGCCCGTTGGTCACACGTTCCTGTTGGGTCTGTGTGTTAAGTCAGTCCACAACGAAAATAATGCAGTGGCTAAAAATATCCGCTTGCGTTTTTGAAGCACCTCTCAGTCACTGTGATACGAGGTAACTATCCTAAGGCCGCTTCTCGGGATGAAGGAAGAAGAACATTGAGGAACTCACTCACTGCACTCACACTCAAGTTGTGGCCCGGGAAGGACTTCACCTGCTCTCAGGTCTCAGCTGCTTCTCTGACACTCCTCTCTGCATGAGAGAAGAGTTTAATGAGCGAGGGATGGTCGTGGAGGGGGCAAAGAGT
This sequence comes from Anoura caudifer, assembly GCA_004027475.1. Lineage (NCBI taxonomy): Eukaryota > Metazoa > Chordata > Mammalia > Chiroptera > Phyllostomidae > Anoura > Anoura caudifer. The sequence goes on from PVKU01000020.1 coordinate 771,472, forward strand.
CACATCACTGGGACGGGCCTCAGCACATTATCCCCTTTTTACAGAATAGAAAATGTGGCCCAGAAATGAAGGCGTGCCTGCAGTCTCACGGAAAATGGAACAATGCCCTGTCTCCTACCTCCCAAACCTGTACAGCAACCACAGCCCCCAGCCCTGCCCTGACGTGCACACACGCGTGCACGTGGCAGGAAAAGCATGCCTGTAGCAAGATGTAGTGAATGTGGGGAAGGGGCGGGTTTTTATATCTCAGGTGATTTTTCTCCCTTTGAATGTAGACATCTGGTGTCCTATAAATAAAATTGAAAATGTAAATACTGTAAAACCCATCAGAGAGTGGTTTTAGTTTTGGTGAGAGCACGGGTCAGCTGCTACCTCGCTGCAGCGTGGTGGGAAAACACTACCCCACACACGGGTGTTCCCAGCTCCTAGCATATCACCCATGTCACCACGTGGCCAAGCCACACTGTGTCTGACTGGATAAACATTAAAACATGGGTCAGTTGTCTCATTTTTGTTATATGGCTTTAACGGTTTTCAAAAGATACCTACAGGCCTTTCTGCCTTCATTTCATACATAAAAAAAAATAATTTGTGAAGGGAGAATATCACACTTCTTGTCATGAGAACACAAATTCCCAGGCTCAACAATTCAGTCCCAAGACATGCAGTCAGCCAGATTTCTAATACCAGGTTTAAAACGCTCTTCAAAAGATTTTCTGTTCGAGACATATTAAATAAGCTTTATTTAATAATGCTCAATTTGACTTATCCAATTTAAATATTTGCTCTGATCAGCAACCATTTGATCCTGGCTTCATTTCGGGCAGTGGAATCATTTCTCTGGGTTATTTTTCTTTGGTGCAAAGGTTGATTCTGGAGGCAGAGTGACTGCTCTCTAGTTCTCTGCACATCACGAAGCCATGCTGCGGGTAGAAAGGAATAGAGCCGTGAAAAGCTGTGCTGCAAGCTGCTTTTATAATGTTTACATTGCGTGTCCTCGCGTCTATCTGGCTGAAGACAGAAGATATCATTTAAGAGACTCCTCCTAGCTGGATAATTATAAAGACAGTTGGGGGGGGGAGGTGTTGTTTGTTTGTTTTTTGTTGTTTTATGTTTTTGGAAGTGAGACATTGGAATGTAAAGAAATTCTCAGGGAAGTGATGTTTTTGAGATGTATTCTGCCATCTGCTTTCCCCCATTCGGGGATTTTATGCACCAAATGTTTGGTCATTCATTAGGAGTCAGGATTTTAAGACAGCAGGAGGAGAATTGTTTTAATATTTTAATTCAGTATGTATAAAGGGAGATGCTGCTTTGATTTCTACTAACTTTGGGGATATTTTATATAGATCTTTTGGTTATCATTATTACTATTCTTATGATTTTTACTAGCATGATATTGAAAAACAAACATTTTTACTAGATTTTATTTTTGCACACCGCCTTCAAAAATAGCCGCCGTGAAGCCCGTAGCCCTGGTCCTCACTCTAAGTACCATAAAGCCATTTGTAACCACATAAACCTCTATCAGTCTCACTCCCTGATTCCAGCCCAGGGCCCGCTGGCCTGTGGTGCGGGTGGGGGCACCTCTGTCCATCATCTGAGCAAACTCAGCAAAGGGACTCTGCTCCCAGACTGGGAGGGGAGTCCTGTAGGCCAGCCCGGGTTTATGGACCCTGCTGGGGGAGGACGCCACCCCGACTGGCCTGCAGCCTTCGGTCGGCCTGAAGTGTTTACCACTGGGGTGATTTACATCATCCAGGTGCGCATTGGGAAACATCTCAGCTTGGAGCTAACATGGTGATTGCCCTGGATTTGCAGACTTAGTCATTTTTGGTTGTTGTTGTTGTTCAAAGAGACAGTACGGGGAAAAAAAGTATTGGCCCAAAGAGGTTCATCTCCTGTGATTTTCACATAGGAGGGCTGAGGAATCTCTTAACTCAATGCCCCAGGTCCTGCTCAGGTGGGGGGACTTCGCTGTCACTGAAACTGGGGCGTCCTCCGACCTCTCTCATCAAACTAATTTCTTCTGCCAGTTTGTTCTTTGGCCTTTCGGTGGCTGCAGAGATGCTCGGCCAGCTTCCCTGGTGCTGTTTCAGCACCCTGGTGCTTTCCAAAGGGCCCTGCCAAGCAGATTCTTCGCCTGTTCAGGGTTTTCTGGGGCATCCCAGGCACAGTGTTGAGAAGGAGTCTGGAAATGATGCGTTTGTGCCACACAGGTCAGCCCCGCGGGGTGCTCGCAGTGTGAGGGGTCCGCTTTGCAGGGGGAGGTCCTTTTGCAGTAGAATCACTTGCTGTTATTTTTGCTCACATGTCAACACAGGTGGTACTGTCACTGCTTTGTCACTAGGTTTGCACTAGAGGTTTCTAACAGCTACCCTGGGGCAGCCTTGTGTCATCTGCATGCTGAGTTAAAACATGCTTCAAGAAATAAAAGTGGGGTTTTTGTTTGTCAAAAAGCATGTTTTAAATTTTGTTTTATCTTACCCAATCCACCCTATTTAAAGGAACATGGAAATTTATTACATATCCATTTTTTATATATTCTTACACTAATCTTTTCTCCAACCACTGCTGATGACTCTGATGAAAAAGAAAACAAATGTGTTTTTGCCTCACAGCGACACACTCATACAGACGTGTACACGTTCGGGGTGGGAGGTGGGCAAGGGCACTCGTACAGAATTGAGAGCGATCCTTTGTTTATGTTTTCATTTTTACAAATACCTTTTTTACCAAGCCAGGCCATACTGGGCTGATTGTGAGAACTCATTTCAATTTAGCTGTTTCTTTCTCCTTGATGAAATGTCTCCAAAACCCATTGCTTTGCCTCCTTCCATGACCTGCAAACAGAAAGTATTTGGTCAAACACCGGCGGGTGAACAGTGGAGGCCACCGGATTCAGGTTTGGCAAATAATAGAATTCCTTCTGCCTGGACTTTCACAGGCAAAATAGTCTTTCAGCCAGTGATTGGAACACGAACAAATTTACTTAGCATTCGACTCCTTCTGTCTGCGCTCCTTTCTCCCGGATCATGAATATGTAAGCCTTCCCGACATAGAAAAATATATTGATTTGCCACACTAAACAGGGAGACTGTTTAAAATTACCAGCCCTGGGGTGAGGAAAACATTCCAGCGATAAAACAAAAACCTTTATTTCCAAACGTCGGGGGCGGTGGGCTCCTCGGGAGAGTGAGCACTCTGTTATTGCTCAGCCCGTATCAAGGGTAACCACGAAAAATACCATGCTGATCAAAAGAAAAAATAGCCAATATTTAAAAGGAAATTTTTTGCCTTTGTTATAGATTTCTTAACTGTGCGCTTTTGTTTATCTCTATTATGAATCTAAATAAGATGCCTGCGCTGACATTCATTTTGTGGGTCAGACACATGAAAGTACTTAGGAACACGGGCTGTTTGAAAGGACTGCTTGTGAGTGCAGAATTCGCAAACACACCGCACGGCAGCAGCGCCGTGAGGACAAGTTCCACCGAACTGCCGCATTCCTGTGTCTCAGCCTCTGCTGGAACAGCCCCCAAAAGCAGGTGAGTATGGAAAGATTTTTTTTTAATTCTAAATCACGAGAGAGATAAAAATGAATGTCATGCTATGAGGTCTGAACGTTAAAATGTAAGAGAGTTAGCCAGGGTCTGGTAAATGGCTAAGTAGATTAGTAGCCCTACTTTTTAACATATAAACATCTGAAACCCGTTTCCTGTTTAAGAAGAAAAAAAAAGTCTAGGTGGATGACCTCGGGCACTTCTTTTTGATTAACAAATGTGAATTGTACATCATGGTGGGAAAAAAAATGGCCCACACTTGGTGGTCTTTCTATAGTCTTGTATATGGGAGAAAGAGAAAAAAATACAAAAATAAACGTTACCTTCTCACTTTCAGGGTGGGCAATGCCATTTCTACAGCGGCGTCCAGAGCTCTGGCAAATGTTAGGGCTGTCACGGCGGACAGAGTCCCCATGGTCTGTGTGCCTCCGCAGAGTCCGAAGGAAGGAAAACATTCCGGGCATTCCTGCGGGCTGCTCCTATCTCCAGGCCTGGGGCTCGGCCCCACAGACCCCTGTCCCCGCAGCAAGAGGCACAGGACATGGCAGTTCTGAGTGCATGCCTTCCCCAGCCAGCCCTGCAGCAGGGCGGGAGCCGGACGCCGCTGCCTCGCCCCGGAGGACACTAGAAGTTGACTCTCAGCCTTCTGAATGCAGCACCAGCTGCGATGTGTTCAACTGGAAAGAGCTTAGCGGTTCTGACACATTCTGACAAGATACATTTTATAGGGTTTGTGCTAAAATTCGATATTGGAAGTTGGGATTCCAGTTTTATGTCTCAAATGATAACAATAGCAGCTGGGACCTTTAAGAAATGTGTGTATTCCTTCTATTTAACAGTTACATAATAAAAGCTATTTATGTCAAACACCTTATAAGGGCAAGATTTAGCCTAAATGTCAATATAACATATAATATCTTTTTATATTCAGAAAGGAGAAAACATCCATTATCGGGGCTACATATTATTTTGGGTTTAGGCTGTTATATGGGAGCTTTAAAAATTTAAAGTCATTGCTTTAATTTACAAATTCATTGAGCTGCTTTTTAAAAACATTTTCTGTGTTAAAAAAATATACTGATGCATTATTTGTTTTTTTCCAGTATTCTGAAGGAACCTCAGAAAGAAGGGCACTGTCTTATGCTGTTTGATTTGTTTTTTATAATTTCCAAGCATGCGATAAAAGCTCTCACTGGCCCTTAAAAATGGATGCTTCTCTTGTTTTCTGAAAGCAGTTGTGGTTTTGGAGAGTAACTGGCTGGCCAAAACTTTTGTGATTCTGATGAACAAATGGGTCAGCAGCTCAGAAGGCATAGGTTTCTCAGGGAAAGAGGAACAGTGACATCCGCGCTCCTCGTCCACAGCTAGGTTTCTGAGGGGCTCAGAATCGTCCCCAGCTGTCCTAGCAACATCTCACTGATGTTTTCTGAGGAGCCCAAGTCTACCACCAAGCAGACAGAGACTCTTGCCGATGCGGACACTTGGAAATGACCATGCGGCCCTGCCAGGCGGGCTTGTTAGAAAACTCCAGCTTCCTTCTTATCTTGTCTGTTCAGACAAAGAGCAGAACCTACCCAAGATGAGAGAAGAACCCCAATTAGCAAAGCCAAGAGATTTCCACCCTTCCCACACCCGCATGCTGGGCTCAATTCCCCTTTTCATTTTTCTTTGCCTTATCAGATGGGTGTGACCTCGGGTTAATGAGAAAAGCCCAGCTGGGTGGTGGCAGAAATGGTCATCCTGGCTCTCCACGCTCCCACCCTGCCCCTGGCTCCCCCATGGTGGGACAGGGACACAGAGGACGAGGCCATAGTCACAAAAGCCACTGCCCCTCAGGCGCTTTTCGAATCAGCTGACACCAACTTAAACTCAGCTAAACTCGAGTTTAATTTCTTTTGTTTTTAAGTCACAACTTGAATGTAACAGCTCCTAAGTAAATATGATCTTAAAAAGTAATTTATTGAGCCTCTCTCTTCTCTTCTTTGTCAGAAATTTGCTTCAGCCTAAATGGAAGGCAATTTCCTTTTCTTTTATAACAAGTGAGTTCCCAAGCTTCATTTAGTTGTTTTTTTTTTTTTTTTCCAAGTTTCACCAGCATATGCCAGTATTCATAAAGGCGCTCCCTCTCCTGGTTGATTACCACTTTAGTATGTTGAATTTCAAGTCAGTTACACAATTATTGTCGGAAAGAATCAAGCTGCAGGCAGGACTGGGAAGCACTTCTGAAGACAGAGTGAATATCTGACATAAAAATGTACTGGTCCACAGGTTTCTGCGACACTTGATATTTGAAACAGCAGCTTTATCTACATCACCTCCTATTTTCTCAATGACCTTGATGTTGATTGTCATTGTCCACGTTTAACACCAGGAAATGGAAGGAAAGAAAATCAGCCCAGTTTCACAGAGAGAAGATGATAGGTGAGGCCTGGCTATACCTAGTAATAATAGGATTAATAACAGGTATCTTTCCTGGAGGCATTGGACGGGTGCCAGGAGCTTCGTGCTCCCAGGAAAAGCTAATCTGACCCCACACCAGCCCCCTGAGGTAGGCATTCTTATTGCAGTCATTTCATAGAGGAGGAAACTGAGGCAGAGAGGTCAGTCAATCACTAAAGACCATATTGCTGAGAAGTGACAAAGTGATAGTGCCAGGAGCCCAAGGCAGGCTATCCGCTGGCGGAGCCCAAGTTGTAGCCTCTGTGCTGTGACATCAGGGGTCCGATATCAGTGGTTACAGCCCAAGCCACCCTGCCCAGGGCTAAACACTAGCCACTACCATCCCCCTGCCCCGCCCCTGCAAGTGATTATACTTCATGCTGAGCCTCAGTGTGCTCACTTGTGAAGTGGGGATGTAATGCTCCCCAGTACATGGAGTTGTTTCAGGATTGCATAGAACAGCATGGAAAGCGTTTGTCACATAGAAAGTATGAGGTCTGGGACCTCGGCCCACACTTTCCAAAGCCCCTCCTCCTCTCACTTGAGCAAGTCACAGTCCGCAAGGCTTGCTCCAGGAATCTATCTGGGAGCTTCGGCTACATTCTCAAACACCAGGATCATACAGCTGTTGGGAGCACACAGTGTGGCCCCCCAGCAGCAAGGACTCAGCCAATCTGACCAGAGTCTGTCCCAGGGAGATCCAGGGTGGCAGCAGATGCCCTGGGGTGCCACAGGGAGCATGGGCACCACACCCAGTGCCCCAGGTCTCTCAGGGAGGGAAAGTTGGGAGGCCCCAGGCTTTGCCATGGAAGTGACATCATTTGTCATCACATGCCGGCACGGCACCGGAGACGCTGCAGGCTTTCAGGCCACCCTGGCTGCCCCCTGGTTTCTGTTGTGTTTGTTTGGACAGCAAACCCCTCAGGGAGCCCTCCTTCTCCACTCTCTTCAAAGTCCACGGCGCTTGCCCTTCAAACACCGGTTTATGGTGGCACAAGGAGCACCAGGAACAATAAACAGCCCAGCATCCTGAGGCTGGCTCCACTCTAGGCCTCGGCGGGGGGAGGGGGAGGAAGGGGTTGCTCTTCTGGCTGCCAGCACCTGCCCTGCCACGGAGGCAAGGGAGCCTGGCTGCTGGGGACTTGGGTGTCCCACAGACCCAGTTCCAATATTGCTTTTGCCTCATAGGAGCTGTGTTTGCCCAGGCAAGTAGTTGCCCTCTCTGGGTCCCAGTTTTCCTGTCCATAAAAGGGCAGCCGTAATGCTCGATGAGTTGGTTTGCAATGTCAATTCTTGTATTGCCGTTTAACTCAGACTATAAAACGAAAATACCTGAATGTGTTGAGAGCAATAACTCATTTTTAAAAAATGGGATGCAGCCATATCACCAGAAGGGCTGGAGAAAAAGTGGAGCCCAGGCACAGTGGTGCAGTGTGAAGGAATTTATATAGAGAAACTGCCGTGAGGAAAGTGGGTTTGCTTTATGGCCGTGTCAGTGCTGTGTGATCCTGAGCATATTGCTCAGCATGTCTGGATCTATTTCCCCATATGCAGATAGTGATCTGTAAGTTTTCTTCCTACCTTCATCCTTTAATTACCAAATAAAATCTTCCATCACTGAACAACACACCCCAACATAAACACGCTGTTCTCAGTGGTGCTGGGATATTCTTAAAGCACCCCACCCCCGTGCACAATTAAAATGTCATCATTTTGCAAATATGAAATCCTTGAAAAATAGAGTGGTGGGGTTGGGGGTGATTGTTTTGTTTCCTGTAATATACCTTTTATTATTGTCTTGTATCGTTTCTTCCTGACTTTTTCATGAATTTCTTTTTATGTACACGTAGTTGCAATCACAGATGTGGCTGTACACTCCACGCAGCCTCACGCCTCCCTGTGTGGACCCTACAGTGTGTGGACGATACCCTGAGGGGGAGCCACCCTCCACCCAAGTGCTGCCCATTACCATTGCTTCACATTTACATCGTGCGTTTATCTCTGTAACAGGGACATTTTACCTATAAAGCTTTTTACCATATTTTGGTTTATTTCTTTGAGTTAGAGTCACAGTAATAATCAAATAGAGTCAAGCTATATGATGACCCCTATACATTTTAATGGCACTGAAGGAGCCCCTTCAAGGGGGCATGAAGCACCTCCACCCCAGCTGCCCCCGCGTCCAACCAAGTGCAGTGGAGATGGCCTCAGATCTTTGCCTCTGAACTGAAAGAACCAGCATGAACTCAGACTTTTACCAGGAAATAGATTTTGTGGGGAAGACATTTTTTTTTTTAAATTGTCATGAGTTCTTTGAAGGAGAATAGTTTTATAAATGAAATCAGTATTAAGGGAATTATTTACAGAGACTATGGATAAAGCATCTAAACTAATTAAGGATGTATCTATAAAAATAGAGAAAAAGACAAAATGTAAATTGCCATATGATGTAAGAACAGACACTCCCTGAAGCACATCAGCTCTTAAAACCTGTAAGTGGTGGAAGCAGTAGGTGGGGCCAAACCACATACTGTCAGGGCACATGGCACCTCGGAATCAGCTCGTCCAGGGCCTTCCTATGCAGCACGCAATGAATTCCTGGGGTATGGCTAAAGTGCAGGTTCTTGTTGGGCATGTCTGGGTGGGGCTGAGATGGTCCATCACTAATCAGCACAGCGGGATGCCTGAAGTCTCTGGTCCTGAACCACTCAGAGTGGCCAGGGCTTAGAGCAGAAGGATCATTGATATCACCAGTTTGGTGGGCATGGCCCCCAAGCTCCTTGATTTGGAACAAGTGTTCTTGACCTGGACTACACTTTAGAATCACCAGAGGAGATTTCTTAAAATCCAGCTGCCTAGGTTGCCTCCCAGACTAATTAAATCATAACCTTTGGAGGTGGGGCTCAGGCATCAGGATATTTTCAAAGAAGCCAGGTCTTCCTGTGTGCAGCTGGTGTGGAGATCAGCTGATTTAGATGCTTCCTTCAACAGGCGGAAAGATCAGTTAGTGATGCCTGCCAAGAGAGGGGCTTGGTGGCCAGTGCACCACGAATTTGCCTTCACTGAGCTAACTTTCTCAGAGGGTGAGGGACTTACCTAACATCTCCATGACAGGAGAGTGAGGATAAGAACTAGGTCTTCAGACTGTTCATTGCAGGCTCCATCTTTTATTCAAGGCTGACACATACAGGTAAGGGTCCCCTTCTCAAATACACTTCTCAGTTCAAATTTTTCAAGCTCCTATTGCACTGTTTAACCCAGAACAGTTGGGCAGGGGTCTGACCATGACCTTCTGGCTCAGCAGTGGTGGGGGCCAAGGCTGGGTGAGGAGAAGGCCATGAAAAATTAAGCAATGCAGGCAAACAAAGTACATTCAGGTGATCCTCACTCTTTGGGATCCTGGAATTTCACAAGAAGTGTTCGGACCATGACAGATTGCCCAAAGAGCAGAGTTAACAGATATCAGCAAAGCATGGCATCCAAATCAAGAACATGGTCAAGAAGTTTGATAGCTTTCCAAATGCATTGAGGGTAGAAGTCAGAACAGAGGCCATCTCCAGGGGGAGTATAGACCGAGACAGGAAGGGCTAACAGGGCGCTGAGAATACAGTATGTCTCTGCCTGGGGTGTGGACATATGTGAGACTCATCATTTAAGGTTTGTGCACTCTATATACTTTCGCGGATGTGAGTTAAGCTTCAAGAAAAGATTAAAGCCCAAAAAGTTAAATCTATATAATAAGTAAGATAGCTGCAAAAGCATTAGAAATCCCATAACAGAAAGAACTTACACAGATTAGGAAGAAAATGTCAAACAACCCAAGAGAAGAGAGAACAGGGAAATATATGGCAAAAAATACATGTGGGGAAAAATGATGGGGCAATTAATGGAAGATGAACCAGTAAGCAAAACACATTAAATATGTTTACTGTAAGATAAAATTATAACCCTCAGCTCTCTGCTGAATTTCCTTACATTTTTCATGGTTTAGTATTGCTTTTATGTTGAATTTTACATGCACTTGGGGATGGCACCATAATCTTTTTAGGGTTTGTCTTCATCTGCTCTGGGCTAGATGAAATATTGAGATTGGTGAGGTGATACTTATCAACTCAGAGGAAATATTTCTTCTGAGGACATGAGTTCTCAGAGGCTTTAAGCCAGGAGAATTCCTAAAGTGGCCAGGGATAAATTAGTTCCAAGCCCTAAACAAGGCTCACAAAGATGTAACCACAAAATGAAATCAATAAACTAGAAAGCTGAAATTCCATTGAAGCTCTCTTTCCTTTGATGCATCAAATTCACTTTTTTAAATTTAAAAAAAATTCATATTTTTGGAGGACAGGACCCAGGGCCAAGCCTGTTTTCCTGGGTGAGCTGAGAACAGGTTGCAGCGGGAAGTGGAGTGGAGTGGTGACAGAGAGGCACATGGGAAAAACTGGTTTCAGAGAAGCTGGGGTAGGGAGAGGCTCTGACATGTTTATCTGCATGGGGCCAGACCCTCCAGAGGGCATGTCTGTAATCAGAATAGATGTACAGTGAAAGTGAGATGCAGGTGTGTGAAGGTACGTCTCTAGGACCTGTCCCTGGGGAGCAGGTCCGGCTACAGTGGCCAGGGTAGCCTGAGGCCTCAGCAGAGGGCCTAGGGCTGGGTGTTCCTCAGATAAGGGCAGCGAGGGTGGCCCACGAGTCATCACAGGCGCCCTGGAAAGCCTCTTCTGCCCCTGCCTATACCCACAGAACTGTTTCTCCTGGGGAACATGTTTTACTTTCATTCACAATGATATGTGATCTATAAAATCTGTCATCCCTTTCCCAAAAGGGATGGAAAGACAGGGACAGAAATTCATACCAAGGTGTAAATGATTACCTGCAGGCCCCTTCCCAAAGCTAGGACTGATGAAAAGCTTTGGGAAACTGAGGGACAACAGAACAGGAGGAGGGGAAAGGAAGGAGAGGGTGAAGAAACACCCTCCAAAGCAGAAGGAATGGGCCCAGGCCCAATCATTGGCCACTTTGAAAGTGCAACCCTTAACACAAGCAGAAAATATACTCTGGGTCAGTGTTTCTTCTTGTAATTATCGTGGAAGGGACCAGTGGATTTATGCACCACTATAATTGTGGAGCCCCTTTCAGCTGGGTGCTGACGAAGTGTCAGAAGACTGAGTGTGGTCCTTAAGTCCACTATAATCAAAAGATGGACACAAACTGTTAACACAGATCCTGTGAACCATTGGACTGTGAGCTCAGACCTGAGGGGCAAATCCTCAAAGTGAGAGGCAGCCCCTCCTCCAGATGGCACTTACTCCTGAGCCACCAGGCCAGCGTAAATGAGCAGCATCACAGGAACCGGCATTGCTGCAACAGCGGCAGGAGCAGCAGCCCACTAAGCCTCTTGGACATGCTCTTTCCTCTCCCTCATAGTCTATCTCTAAGGAGGGGATGCTGGCAGCTGCTGAGAATATCTCCTCCAATCCTGCAATTGGGAAATAACTGCAGAACCAGTTTGGGGACCACTGGACCCACTTTGGGACAGACTTGAGCTAAAACTCCATTGCTCCACTGACCACCTGCTCAGCCTGATGGACCCCAGTGAGGTTGGGGTCTCCTGGAATTGGCATCAGTTCAGAGTCAGGGTCCAAGCAGTTCTGATGACTTTCTTTTTCCCAACGCAGTCATCCTGGTCAGTGGCTGCTCTTCCCCCACCACCCAAACCACCTCTGAGTCATTCTCACATGACAACCAGAATGGTTTTTCACCCGCAATGGTCAAAATGTCTTCTTGCTCACTATCTTTCATAGAGTAACTATGTCACTTATTGTTCAAACCTGGACATTCTGAGAGTTGGGGTTGTTAATAATTACAGTGGAACAACAGCTACAACTTGGGACAAGCTAACTGGGACATGTGGCCAGTCACCCATTGCCCACAGGAATGCAGCCCAGGATCATCTGTGGGATTTATAGGGCTCCACATGCTAGGTCTTGGCCCCTCACCACTCTCCTCCCCTCTCCACAGACCAGCCATGCCAGCCTTCCTTCAGCTCACCCTGACTCTGAGCCTCTGCACCTGCAGGGTCCTCCTCTGACTCCTGAGCCCAAGAGTAGCTTGGGCTGCTCTGCTGTGCTGCCCCCTTCCTATGACCCTCATCACACTTTGGTCTGTCATTTCTGCTGGACAGTGAGGACAGGACATCAACTATGCCCTGCATCCCCATGCTTGGTAGGGACTGGCATGAGGTAGAGGATCAAAAACATATGTTGAATGAACAGTGGAACTCCATAGATGCCTCCTACAGAAAGGAAAATGGTGGTAAGGAAGCTACAAGTCTACTGGGAGTTTCAGCAAACAAATACAGCTTGATGAAGCTTTCTAACACTAACATTTTCTGACTTTAAAAGCCAGCCATCCGGTGGAGAAAAACAAACAGTCTAGAACAATGTACACCACTTGCGGGTTTACTCAGCCACGAGCAGGCCCGGAACTCTTGGGCTCACTTACATGACCAGCTCCCAAAGAGACAAGAGTGCAGAGGGAAAGACATTTCAGGGAATGGGGGCATATCTGCAGGCAAAGGGCATAGGTGGGAATTGGGGTGGGGGGAAGAATCTAGGGAAATAGATGGAGCTGCCACAGCTAGTGCATACAGCGCCTTTGTGAGAACTATCAAGATGGCACCCCGCTCTGGGCAGAGCCATGCACTAGGTGAACAGCTTGCTGAGCTGCCAATGGTGGAATGCCAGCCTCACAAGCTCCCTCAGCCATGTTCCACACAGCTGCTCACAGCAACCCTGGAATATGGGCACAGAAAGTGTCAGGGCCCATGGAGCCCTTGCTCTGAGTTAGGGTTCCACGCAGAGCCCCCTTCCCCCCTTTCCTCCTCTGAACCCCAGTTTGGTCTTTATGGAACTAAACCCTGGTGGTGCGCTGCCGAATGGCTGCACACAAAACCATTTCTTCATTAGAAAGGCGGGAGCAGTGGCTTCTCCTCATCATCCTGGTCATACCAATGCTATTTCCTTTTATTATAAATAGGAATTTCACTCAAAGGGGTGCAGCCTATTACCCCTCAGCCGCTTTGTACTTTAATCAGGGGCTTTCCTGCTGAAAATGTTTATCTTCCAGCAAAGAGGTGCTAATTTTATCTTGCAAAAGTGGGTATCTGCTTACGTCCCTTCTACCTTCAAGAAAGATAACCAAAAGCGCATTATGTCATCTAAATACAGCATCCTTGGAGATCAAAAGGCATAATGTACACATCTGCCAAGGTTGATGGAGCAGCCATTGGCAGGCTCTTCCGGCCTGGCTGCGTGGGCCTCGTTGATAGACACACTCGGCCGTTTCTGTGAAAGAGACTCCCAAACGCTCTGTTTGTGCCAGTTGATTTCGGTGAGATTGGGAGGTTTTGAAATGAGAATCCAAAATAGATCTGCCCTCCTCACCCCTCTGTGTAAGCCCTGGCCACAGGAAATGGCACACGTTCAAATTTTTGCAATGGAAGCAACGTGGGACTAGATAAGAAGTATGTCGCTTACAGCGACATTTTAATGTTTAAAATATAGTCAAAATGATCCATCGCCCAAATCCACTTGAATGTTGGTCTTTTGACTCCTGTTCTACTTCTAGTGCTAGTTCAATGTTTTCCACTTTCTTGGATCCCTCTATGATGAGTACATGTCCCAACACAGCACGTGTGCACTTGCATGCACGCATGTGTACACATATATGTATTTGAAATGTGTGTTCCCCAAATTAGATGTAATCTTAGGATATGCATCACACTCTGATGTGTTTTGTCTGTTCCAGTCTAGCTGGACCTCTCGTCCTTTGCTTTTCAAAGTTCGGCCTCCCGACCAGCAGCATCAGCATCAGCTAAGAGTTAAAAACACAGTATCTTGGACCCTGTCCCAGGTCTGAACAGTGACAATCTGCATTTTAACAAGTTTCCCAAGCACTGGTCTCATCTTTTTCGGGGTTGTGTTTGTATGTTTTTATTTATTTTTGTATTTTGGTTGCAGCTCTCTCAATGTACTCATCACTCATCTGTGCTTCATATCCAGGGTTCGACAAACCCACATTCAGACATGGAGCCAGGATTCTTAGGACTTCAAGTGGCTCTGTTGTGAGAAAAAATTGATATTTGCCTCCAACTGTGCCCTTGGGAGACGCCTTCCCCAGATGCTCCCCAACACTCCAGACCAGGGAGGGACTGTCCCAAGCCCTTGTCCTCCAACCATCCTCCAGTGTCCTCTGTGGGTCCCCAGTGTGCTCAGAACCATGAAGGTTTCCCATGCAAGGTGATTACAAGGTTTGTCACAAATGAATTTGAGCATCCCATGCTCTGTGGGGTTTACAAGGAGCCCCAAAGATTAGGAGGGACAGCATGAGCGGGAGCTTGCAGCAAGACATTTGGCTCACTCACCCTGTGACATCGTGAAGGCCTTTCCCTTCTCTGGTGACCTCGTCTCAGTGCCCTCAGAGTCAGGATGGCGGTCTCTGGGACAAGGCTGCTTGTGGGTGATGCAGCATTGAGTGAGAGGAGCAGGAATCAGACGTCATGGGAAAAGGCTGGCTCTTCCCTCCTGGAATCAGAGTTGAGAATAAAATTAAAAAGCCTGAAACATCTTCACACACCCTGGTGAGAAGGGCAACCATGTTCCTCAGCGCAGGACGGATTTCTGAGGATAAAATAAAATTGTAAATGTATGAGCTTTGGACAGTGGAAAGCATAATGAGCTTACCAGGCCAGAGAGTGCAAAAACATGCTGTGAAAGATGCCACCCTGCATGTTTTCACCTTCATTAAAACTTAAAAAATAGATTCTACTTTGGAAAATAGATAAGAGTACAAAAAAAAAAAAAAAAGAACCAGCAAAAATCACCTATATTCTCTTAATGAAAACTACTTACCACTCTGTTGGGTATCTTTTAAGATCTTTTTTGATGATTTATACATGTAGAAAGTTATACATTTATAATAGTCACCTCCTTGTGTTGTTTCCAACATAAATAGCATAACACTGAACACATTCAGAAACTCACTTATTCTCCCAACAATGTCTTAGACATCTCTCCATGTCTGCAATACTTACGAATCTTATTTCTTAAACGAATACTCAGTGTTCAACATGGAGAAACCAGAGGGTGCTTTACCATTACTATATTGGTGGTCATTTCAGTTACTTCCTGTGTCTTAACTCTAATAAAAACATTTGCAGTGAACATCCTGAGATCTACCTCTCTCTGCACCTGTGGGTACTTCTTCCCCAAAACTCATCTCTAAAAGTACCATGTCTGGGTTGTAGGTTTATGGGTTTTCAATGTAAATCAACACTGTCAAATTGCTTCCAACAAAAATAATGTGTTAATTTATGGACTACCATGGCGATATGACCTACTTCCTGACCTGTCCCCAATGCTGGATATGATCAATCCTTTAATTATTACTAATGTCATGGCAGGGGAGGGGGAGCATGTCCTATTATTTTTTCTGTTTGCTAATGTGTTTGCCCATCTTTTTTATCAGGAATTTGAATTCTATTTCAATGGGCTGCCTCTCCTTCACCTTTTAACATTTTTCTGTTTGTATGTGTACGTGTGTATTTATATCTTTTTAAACCTGACATTTGACAAAGTGCTTTAAATATGTTGGTTCTTAGTCATTTCTGTGTTTTATGTCTTGCAAGTGTTTTTCCTAGTAGGTCACTTGAAATTTCATGCTGTTTGTGGTGTTCATTGTTACATTGATTTTTCACATGATCAGATGTATCGTTTGTTTCCTTTTTCTGCGCTTGCATTTATATTTTTTAAGAAAATGTTCTCCCTCCTTAAAGTTGTAAACATACTCTTTAAATTTATTCCTAACATTTTTATAGTTAGTTTTTTTTTTACTTTTGCCAATTGTCTCAACACTTATTCACCGAGACAATTATTCACCGAGTGGCTGGTCCTTCCACAAATGACTGAAGTGCCTTCGTCATCGTGAATGATGCCCCAGCCGCACACACATGTGTTGCCGGACCGCGACTCTGTTCCATCAGCCTGTCTGTTTTACTTCCATGTATTTGGGGGGTTTTCATATACTTTCCTGTTAATAATTGCTGGTTCAGTTTTACTGTGTGAATGCCCAAAGAATATCCTTTGCATGATTTTAATTGTTTTAAATTTGTTGAGACTTATTCTATGACCTAGAACAGAGGAAGGGAAGGTTTGTCTGTAAAGGACCAAATGGCAAACATGTTGGGGTTTGAAGGCCGTGTGATGTCTCCGTTACATATTCTTTGTTTTGTGTAGTTTTACTTTTTTGAAACACTTTAAAAATTAAAAGAAAATACTTTTCGATCATGGGCTGTACAAAAGCAGGCCACGAGCCACAGTGGTCTAGACTGCGGCCACCGCAGTTGACACTCCACGTACACAGGAGTGGAGCGTGTGTTCCGCTGTTGTCAGGTGGCACGTTCTATCAATGTCAATTAAATCAAGAGTTCGCGTCTACTCTATCTGTTGTGATTGTCTTTGTCTTCTTGTTTTATCAACGATTAAGAGAGGAGGATTGGAATCTCCAACTGTAATTGTGGGCTGTATTCTTCTCCTGTTCACTCTATCATGAATGATTCCTGAATTTCAAAGATTAAATGCTTCATTACATAGCCTCAGGAACAATGATTACATTGAATTGCTTTGTAGTAACAGAAATGTAATTAACATCCATGTTATTGGCAGTTCTAGCTATAACATTCTCAGAATCTGGGTTGTGAAATATCACTCCTCAGAGTTCATGTTTTCCAGAAAACAATAGTGAGGACACTTTGATTGGTCCTCGGTCTTTTCATAAGTAAAATGGGTTATAATAAAGCCCCTTGGTTTGCTGGGAAGATTAAATTGGAAAAACATGTAGGGCTTAGAATGATGACTGGAACAAAGTAGGTGCTTGATGCATTCTAGCTGCAAGTATTAGTGTTAGCATTAGTATTGCAATATTTCCTACAGTGATAGAGGCAAATAAGAGAAGGCTTCTGCTAGGCAAGTGGCTGTGGTTGACCAGAAAGGAAAAGAGATGGCTGGAGGTCTTAATCAAACAAGAGAAGCAAGTCGGCAGCAGTAAATGGCCAGACTTCAACCACATGACATGGATTGTACTCTGACTTCCACAAACTTTCCAAATCACTTTCTCCTACTCCTAACAACTGTCAAAGGTAAGGCCCAGGGTCCAACATCAGTTCCTATTATATTCTCCAAAATGTTAAATCCTAGGCTTTGCTGAGAGTGCTGATAAATATGAGAACCACAATAAAAACAGAGTGTCAGAGTGGGAAGGACATAGATGTTACTCCAGCGGACTTGGGCACAGTCAGCAAACCCTGATTGCATTATGCAGGCACACTTTCCCAGTAGTAACCACATTCAAAGCTCTTGCCTAACATCCAATCATGATACTGCATTCACCCCTGGAAAGAGCTCAGCTCTTCCTACACCCATGGAAAGACCTCAACTCTTTCTACACCTCCCACAAAGACTGAAATACAGCCATTATTTTAAGAGCACGACAGAGCTAGACATTGCCATTAGCCCAAGGATAACATGAACACACATTTTCCTGATTTGGGCCAGATTTTTAAAAAATCAATCTAACTGAGATCAAATTTATTTACAGTAATATGCATTGATTTCAAATTTTGACAGATGTATGCACTATGCACGCATACTACAATGAACATATAGTTTATTCAGTTCATTTATATTACCACAAAAGCCCTTGGTGCCCCTTCCTAATAATTCAGGAGACCACTGATCTGATGTCTACAGCTAGAGATTAGTTCAGCCCATTCTAGAACTTCATTTAAATGATCACACAGTGTGTACTCTTTTGTGTCTGGCTTCTTGTACACAAAATAATATTTTAAGCCCCATCAATATCATTCCATATATCAGAATCATGTCCCTTTTTAGTGGTGAGTGGTGTACTATCACATAGATTGCCCACAATTTGTTTACCCATTAATTTGTTGATGGACATTTGGGTTATATGCAACTTTTGACTGCTATAAATAAAATAGCTCTGATCATTTGCAAGCTATCTTTTTGTAAGTGTGTTTTAATTTCTCTTAGAAAGAATACCTAGGAGCAGATTTGCTAGGTCATTCAGGAAGTGTATATTTATAAGAAACTACCAAATTGCTTTCCAATTTGGTTGTGTCATTCTACACGCCCATCAACAATGTATGAGAGTTCCAGTGCTCCTCATCCTTATCCACACTTGCAAGTTTCAGTTCTTTTAAATTTTAGCCATTCTGGTAAGTGTGTAGTGTTGCCGCATTGTAGTTTTAACTTGTATTTCCCAATGACTAATGGTGTTGAGCATCTTGTGTGCCCATAAGACATTCATATCTCTTCTTTGTAAAGGGTTTCAACCATTTGTATAACTGGGTCAGTTTTGTTCTGAATATCAAATTGTAAGAGTTCTTTATGTATTCTGGGTGCATGTCATTTTCTGGGTGTATGTATTGTCAATACGTCCTGCAGTCTGAGGCTTGTTCTTTCATTTTTATAGGTATTTTTAAAGAATAAATTTATAAATAGGGATTTTGATTTATCAATTTTTATTTGTGAATTTTCTATTACATCTAAGAAATCTTTGAGTACCCCAAGTTTGTGAAGATATATTTCTTGTGTTTCCTTCTACAAATTTCATCATTTTAGCTCTTACAGTTAGATCTTTTATGCATTTTAAGTTAATTTTTGTATGGTGAGAAGTAAGGGTCAGGGTTCATTTTTTCCCTGTATGACTATTTTGTTGCTCCTACAAAGTTGAAGAAGTTCCCTTCTAATTCTTATTGGCTAAGAATTGAATTTTGTCAAAAGCTTTTTCTGCACCACATAATTGAAATGTAAACAAACTAAACTGCAGAAATAGATTGATAATAATCAGCAGGGCTATGTAAAGGAAAAAGGATTCATTCCTTTTGGTGTGTTTATTGCCTTAACAGCTAGAGGTATAGAATAAATAGTTTATCTAGTTCATTTATACCACCACAAAAACTATCAGTAGCCATTTTCAAATCCCTTTTAATTACCTCCCCATATAATCACTTTTTCAGACTCTCTTAATGAGCAGTGAGCAAATGACCCTGTTTGGGCCAATGAGCCATAAGAGAAAGTATGCTACAAGACTCCTGTAAAACAGTTTCTCTCCCTGATGAAAGGAAAGAGGCCCCCTCTCCTCATCTCCATCTACCTGCATTACAGAAGTGGTCATATGAAGATCTGAGGCCTTGGGACTATGCTGGAAAGGTCAAGAGAACTTCAGAGATGCTGAGCATCACTAGGAAACTCATTTCATCATGGGATGCCGAAACTTGGACTTCTTATTATGGGAGGTAATCTATTTCTTTACTATGTATGCTACATTAATTTGTATTTTATTATTGATTAACAATCTAGGCTTCTCTCCCAAGCCTTAAACCCAAGTCCAATCTAGAATGGACCTTCTCTAGAGCAAATTGACTAAGTGTTTTCATCACCAATTCTCTTCAAACATGAGAATCAGAGGAGAACCTGATTCTATAGGAGGCAGAGTCATGGGATGGGACATACAGAACATAGTGGAAAAAGTACCCAGCCTGGAAGTTAAAAGTCTGGGCTCTCACGCTGCCAGCCCACCCTGCTTCTCTAGGCTTCCTTCTTTTTCTGCATCTTCCATGCACCATCCCTTGTTATAGCCTTTCTTATGCCTAATATAGTCCTGTCTACCTCTGCTCTTTGCTTCGTCTGGCTGGTTCTACTCACCCTTCAAGTCTCGGTTTAAAGATTACTCCCTCAAGGGGTACTTCCAAATTCCCCAAACTCTCTCTTAGCACCCTGAATTTTTCCTTGAAGCAATGATCCCAGTTGAAATTAAGTTGTATGATTCACTGTAATCCCTCTCCTCCACTGAAATGCAAGCTCCCTGAGGTTGGGAATCAGATCTGCTTGTTGGGGCCCTATGTTCTCAGCACCTAGTGTGGTGCCTGGCATATTAGAAATGGTCCACACATATGTTTGATTGACTGACTAAAGGATGGATGGATGTTGATTGAATGGCACTACCACCAACTTGCTGCATGACCTTTGGCAAGTCACTTCCCTTTTCTAGACTGTAGCTTCCTCATCTGTCATGTAAGGAGTTTGAACTAGGTGGAATTTAAGAGTTCTTCCACCGTCAACTCATTGTTACATTGAATCCAAATGCTCGGATGTGGTATGTTTTTTAAATTAACCCTCCCCACCTATCCATTTACTTTCCACCCCTGCTGGTAACCCTGCAATTGTCCCAGAAGCTCATTCTATATAAGCATCCCATGGATGACAGCTGGAGCTGGTCATCTTGACTACCCCAGGATGCCGGGGGCGGCAGTTTCCAGACGCAGGGAGACTGCAGTGTCTGGTGGTTTCTCCAGGATGCCAACTTCGTGGTCCCCTTTTTCTGCAATGGGAAGGCAGGAATTTGGGGTGGTTGACAAGTAATTGTCAGAGAAGTCTGTACCTATATTTGTCTGCATTCCAGCACATGTGTTCATCATCAGGCACATGACAGAGAAGAAGAGTCCTCTTTTCAGATTAAAGATGTCAACCATGCAATTTCCTGGCCATAATGGGCTTTTACATCTGCATAGCGGGTACCGCAGGAACTTATCTTGAGCATCGGATGGCACATGGGAATCCACAGAAATCCACAGCATACACACTTGTGTCTTAAATCTCCTTATCATAACCCACGGTGGAAGCAAAGGCTAAGACAAGTTCCATCACTTTTACTTTGGGTTTTTTTTTTTTTTTCACCCATTTCCTCAGGTCAGAGTCACTGGCTCCTCCACCCTTACCCTTAACCTGGCAGGAATCACAATAAGAGGTGACCATTTACTTAGCCCCACTCTGCCAGGAACATGGACATTTTATGCTTTCTCTCTAATCCTTACAATAATTCCTGATTGTATATTCTCATCCCAAGATGATAGATGGGGAAACTGAGGCTCAGGAGCATGCTTAGACTTGCCTAAGGTCACACAAACTAAAAGTGGGAGTCTGAGATTTGAACCCAGATCTGATCTTCCCAGGCTGTCCATGGGCACTCCCCCAGGTCACCTATCCAATAATCTGTGGCAGGGGCTAGATAAGGAATCAGAACTAAGCATGCCAGCTGCCTTCCTTTGCCTGCCTCAATACCCTGAAGGTGAGGCAGGGATGAGAACTGAGACCCCCAGTAGGGACTTCATCCAGGGTCACAACCATCCACCCAAATAACCCTCATACATCTCTCTAGAATAGGGATGATTGCATTTTGTTAATAAATAGAAATGGATGTTTAGTAGAAGGGGACTGGGGAGAAGAGAGAATGTGAAAATGAGATGCTTAGAACTGCTACAGCATCTTGGGATGGATGCTAAGAAAATCTCCAAGATGCCACCTCAGAGCATGGATGTTGATGAGCCAAATGCTACCTCCCTTTTTCTTGATCTGTGAGAAAAATCACCTCCAAGGCTTACCTTCCCTTAGTCATGAATGAGTTACTTTCAGCTGACAGCATTCCTAACTGATACACTATTTAAGCCACAAACCACCTTTAACACACTCAGTGCCTTCAGTGGCTATCTGGGGGAGATAATCTAACTCCTTAACCTCTTTCAGGGTCTCCATTACCCAAACTTCTGAACTTTATCCCAGTTCATCTCAGGCAAGCCACCCAGTATATGCTGCCTTTCCCCTGCAAAACCTCACAGCAAATTCCTACTCCTGCAATGTCAGGGGACCTCACTCCATTGGGAATAATAGCCACTATCTGTTCTCTAGCCACATTCCCAAATTAAAAACAAACAAAAAAAAATCAGAGACAGTTAGCCTTCCCACATTCCCAGCTCAATAAATACAATCAAATGATGGGAGATGTAAATCAAACAGCCAAGCATTCCATCTGCATTGGGAATCTGCAGCCCAGATTCTCCTGGTAATGCATGCCTCCCATCCCCACATCATTACCCAACCCTGCCATTAGGGAAGGCAAACCCGTATTTACAATCAAAATGAATGGAATATGTAACCAGGAGGCAGCTCACTTCCAGGAATGGCCAGCTGGCAGTGCCCGCCTCATCCCCCACCCTGCCCTGCCAGCCCCCTTTCTTCACCAGCTCTGGATTCTGTGTTCAGCACTGGTGCCCTATGACATCAGAGACCTAACATCTCTTTCCCCTTCTGTATTGTTCTCCTGCCTCCTGGTGTCAGAGAAGTCCTCTCATTGGGTGTTTTCCTCTTACTGATGCTAATCTTTGCCTTTCTGATAAGACCCACTCTGCCTTCACTGGAACTGCGATGCAGAGTCAAGATCTACAGATCAAAGGTTTTGTACTTTACAGTGAAAGCTGATGCTTTTGGGCATGGTACATGGTAAAGAGGATACAAGCATCTTCTATTTGGCTTCATGAAAAATAAATTAGAGCCACCAGCCTGGAGGGCAAGGTGGTGAAATCTAGCCAGGTACCTCATGATGTGTGCCCATTGACCCAGCAAGTCCCCCTCCATTGATGTCCCCTGAGGAAGGGTCACAGATTACATGCAAATGTTGCAGATGGATACACGATAAAGCATTATGTTTTTCGCAAAGCACTGGGAACAGCACAGTTGTTCAACAGTATGAAATTGTTAAATTGAGGAAAAGAAAGAATGTGCAGCCATTAAGAAGCATCTCTGTGAAGAATAATTAATGCCAAGAAAAAATCATAATAATTTATATACCCAAATGAAACATGCTGAGTGAAACCACTAATTGAATGAGATATGTAACTCACAGAACACACTCAATAGCTAACACTTCTGTAGCACTATGTGCAGGGTACTGTTCTAAGTACCCTAATATCTAGTAATGTACTCTAAGTGCATGCATTTACTCATTCAATTATCATAGCAACCCTATAAGGTATATGCATTATTATAAATCTTATTATTAAAATATCAATTATTTTTTTACAGATTTTATTTATTTATTTTTAGACAGAAGACAAGGAAGTGAGAAAGAGAGGCAGAGAAACATCAATGTGTGGTTGCCTCTCACATGTCCCCTACTGGGCACCTGGCCTGCAACCCTGGCATGTGCCCTAACTGGGAATTGAACTGGTGACCCTTTGGTTCAAAGGCCAGCATTCAATCTACTGCACCACACCAGCTAGAGCCAATTATTATTAATTTTAATAAATATATTTAAATGCTATTATTATACAAACTAAGGCTTCAAGTCACACAGCTAGTCAATGTGAGACCTGGAATTTGACA
Organism: Anoura caudifer; assembly: GCA_004027475.1. Taxonomy (NCBI): domain Eukaryota; kingdom Metazoa; phylum Chordata; class Mammalia; order Chiroptera; family Phyllostomidae; genus Anoura; species Anoura caudifer. The sequence goes on from PVKU01000020.1 coordinate 794,771, forward strand.
GCCAAAAGTCCAGCTTTTTCACTCCATGCTACAATAAAAATGTTTACATTGAATATGTCAGCAGAGAATGGGAGGGAAGTAGGGGACAAAAAGAGTAAGCAAAACAACAAGATAGGGTCTTACACAGTAGGATAATCCAACCCTCTCCTCCTGAGGTCTAAGCAAGAGAGGACAGAAAGAAGAAGAGAGGGAGAATGGGAGGGCAGAAGGAAGATGTATGTAGGTACAGATTTAGATACAAAGGAATAGCTACACATAAAGGGAGAAATAAGGATAAGAACACAGATATAGATATAGATAGATATAGATATCAATAGATAGGTATAGGGTTAGTATAAATATAGGTATAGATATGTAAACCCTAGTGTGTCCCGGCTTCCTAGGAGGACATGTTGGACCTCAGAATTCCCCATCACCCATCCACGCACCTCCTTGCCCTGGGCACAGCTGACTAAGTCAAGGTTTAGCACTTAAGCATGGGAAAAATAATTCACAAGCTGGCCAGCAATCTCTAACCTCAAAAATGTTCAAAAAGGTTATTCAATTCACTCAGGCTCCAGAGAATTTGAACTTAAACACATGGAAGGAATTTGCCAGTGAAGGTGGAGTTGGAACAGAGAGATGGTGACATAGAGGGTACTGAGGGGCTGCCTTGGAGTGGCATAGGGGACACCATTCACAAATGCCGGGAGGTAGGCTGGCTGGGCAGAAAGAACAATGGTCATGGACTGTGCAGAAGGTGGAAAAATCAAGCCTCACAGAAGGAAATGAAAGGGGAGAGAAAGAGAGAGGACACCAACCCCAACGAGCCCTCCCCAGACCCAAGCATTTGAATCAAAGCCCATTCAATCCTAACAGCAGCCCTCTAACCAAACCAAAAATGGCAAATACCAAATGTATTTTTTCATTAATTGTAAAATGCATACTTATTTTGTGAATCACAAAAGCACATTGTAAAATAATTTTTAAGATGCCATCAATTGAACAATGCACCCTGATTTTAGAGATATTAAAAAGTGGGAAAATGTGCATCTTGGAATACATAAATTTCTAATCATGCGACTCCTCCCCCTTTATGTACACTGTGGCAAACACTACTAATCAATCCTGACACTTTTTCACCAGGTCTAGCTGTGGTCTCATCACACTATGTCAGGAACTGCCAACTAAAATGAGACCAATTTGTGTGCCCTGGCCTGGTGCTAGGGTTTCTCAAATGAATTCATGAAGAGATCACTCCCACAGTGGAGTGGAGGACCATGGGACAAATCTCTACTTCCTGTGCTAGAGAAATAAGTTAAGGAAGCCACCTAGAAAGTGGTTTGGTGGCTATGTTCTATTTTTAATAGCCTTCCACTTAATCTGTCCCTTCCATCCAAGGAGATCTCTCAAAAGGGTTCAGAATCTTGGGATTGCTTCTGGAACACCACATAAAGCACAGACAAGTTTACCAAAAGACAATACTCTATTAGTTGTTAGCAATATAAAATTATAAACACCAACATGCAAACACACACACACAGCCATTTGCCAGGCATAGTCATTCATCTTTGAGGTTGCAGTTAAAGGTCATTTTGTCCTCTGGCACAAACAAATACTAGCAGTTGTCTGAGGGTTCCGCCAGACTCTGGCAGAAAGATTTAAGAGACAATGGTACCCACTAAATGTTCTATCTGCCCCTCATTTCCCAGAGCCCTTACATTTAGGCAGATCCATGTGACTGCTAGTGAGGGTGGAAGTAGTCCATGGCTTCTGGAGTGAATGAGGCTCAGAAGAGGCAGTCCCTGACCCTCCAGATGTCTCTTCCCCCACCCCAGTGACAAGGAATCTTTGTAATGAGGTGGCAGAGCCACAAAAGTGTGAAGACCCTCCACGTGAAAGACAGGACCCCCAGCACATTGTGTGAGTGAGGAGATGTCTTGGCTGTGCTAAGCCTCTAACTGGGAGGCTACTTGTGACCAGAACACAACTCACCTATCTTGACTAACCCACTGAAGAAGTTCCTGTCTTTTGATTAACTTTTTAGTAAAATAACTTCTATCTCTGGAAGCTCTGGACACTGCTGGGGTCAGATATACTTGTTAGAGAGCTGAGCAAATTTCCTTTCAGGGAACCGAAACACTTCTGGGAGAGAACACCCCCTTCAGGAACAGAAAGCAGGATGCCACGACTCTTACCCAATACTCAGTTGTTGGAGAAGGGCAGTTCTCAGGACAGCCAGGCATCTGTCCTTGGATTTACCCCAAGTCTGTCCCTTCTCACAGTGGAAAATGACCAGACCAGATAACACCTGACCAAAACCTCACAGCCAAAGGGAGGGAATCTGCTAAACAAGAGCAGGGTGGTTGGGACATGGGAAGTGAAGGCTGTGATATGGACTTTTAGAATTAAAAATGTTTGGGAGTCTGATGGGGAAAGAGTGGCTTGATTTTCTTTCTGGAAAATGGCCCCTGCTTCTCACTGCAAGCAGCAGGCTTCCAAGAGGGAGCGCTCCACATGTGAGAGCAGAAGCTTCAGATGCCTTAAGACCCAGCTTCAGAAATGACATGGTGGCCCTTCTACTACATTCCACGGGTCAACGGAAATCACAAAACCACTATTTCCCCTATCTAACCTCCTCCTACTCAAGCATATTTTAACTTGAAAAGTGTGTACATAGCCTTCACCTCCCATGTCCCCCCAACCCTGCTCTTGCTCAGCAGAGTCCCTGCCCTTGGCTGATGTTTCAGTCAATGTTGCCTGAACTGGTCCCACACCACTGTGAGAAGGAAAGTCATTGTACCCAGGCTCGCTTTGGTTTTGCCTTCAGTCTAGCTCTTACCCCTCCCCCGCACCAGTGTTGTCCCTCAGGCTGTTAATTATGTAGCTCTTGTACCCTAACAGCCAATTTGGCTACAGATCCCATATGCATATTTCTCTTCTTTTTCTCTTATTGATTCTTGGAAAGAAAGAAAAAACTCAGCTTGACCTTAAAAACACAGAACACTTCACCAGTATTGACAATTTGTCTCCACCAACCAGTTAGCACTGGACTGGTATTCCCAAAGGAATGTGACAATGGGTGGACGAAGGGGTTAAGCTAAACTGTGAGCCTGGGAGCCAGTGCTGGGGCCTCTTCTCCACAGTGGATCTGGGTGGTCTTGGGGGCCACTCATCTGTGACCTCAATGCCTCTGTTTCCCAGTAGAATATAAATATCAGTGTCCTTTCCTGCTTGAGGCTTCCCCCCCTCCCAAGCAACTCAAATGTTGGACTAAAAATATTTGTTCCAATGTGAAAATGAAACCACAGAAAGTCACATACGTATGGAATCACAGGAGTATCTTTTCCTGTGTGCATGTGTTGTAGAGTCCAAGAGGCAGTGACTAATAACTGGATGTGTAGGGTTCTAATCCAGCCCAGAGATGAACTTCCTGCACCTCACTTGACCTCCTTGGGCCCCAGTTATCCACGTGTAGAAAGAGGAATGCTGGCCCAGGTTAGCGTTTCTCAACCTTGGTGGCACATCAGAGTCATCTGGGAAGATATTTTAAAGTGCTGATGTCCACACCCACCACAGAACCACCATGGACCCATAAATCCAAATTCCTGGGTGTAGTGTCTAGGACTTGGAGTTTTTTTAAATCCCTGAAGTGATTCCCAGTGTGCAGCCAGGGTTGAGAATCCCTGAATTGGGTTCATGGTTTTAAAACTATATTTAATCAGCGATTCATTTCTTTAAACAAAACTCACACTAGAGGCTCAGGAGTAGAGCAAATACATAGGCAGTTGTTCTGTGTGAAGCTGGAGAGCGGCCTAAGTCCTGCCCACTGAGCCTCAGCCACTCCTGGTGTTCTTCCAACCCTGGAACCAGTGCCTGAGACCCCCTTGCAGCCCCCTGGAAGCCCTTCTCAGCCTTGGAACCCTGGTGCTCTACTGAGCACAACTGCTGGAAACTAGACAATGTCCAAAATTGTTTAAAGAACTAAACTTCTGAAGTCATGTGAGAACAGTCAACATCTGGAGCATTATCTGGATCATAAATTTCCTCACAAATCTATCAGATTGATGAAACCTAGTTTCCATTCTATATCGTGTCTGGTTGTGGAACCACAGGCCAACCTCAGCTCCGGTTGGAAAATGCAGCCAGCTGCCGGCTGCCCCTGGTGTTCTCAGCAGCCTCGGGCTTTTTGGGGCCCTGTTTCTCTCATAGACCAAGGGGAAAGAGGCAACAGTGCTTTACTTCAGTCTGCGTGCCACGGGACAAGGAATGGTTTCGTCAGAAATGCTCTCAGAACTGTGCAGCTGGTGCTGTGAAGGGAAGTTTATTCGTGTTACACAGGAAGTGCTGGGAATCCATCTGATTTCTTTGTCAGAAATCAGACCCCAATCCAGAAGTCCCAGTTCTAGTCCTGGGATGTTTTGAGCCCCCTTTGCTGGGCAAGGTCAGAACACACAAAGGTGCCAAACACAGCTCTGAGGAAGCAGGGCCAGAGTCCCCAAGTTAGTGTCAAGTGGCAGTCAGAGCACAATGACATGGCATACTCAGCATCACTGTCACACCTGGGCCTGGGGAGGCTATTCAAGCACTTGCCCAGCCAACCATGTGTAAGGCACCACCAAAATCTCAGCAACAAAAATAAAAAAAATATTTTAATATCATGCTTGTTAAAAATCTAAATTAATGCAAACAGTTCCATGATAAACAAAATATAAAAATTTGAAATAGGAGATCAGTCATTATCGTCCCAGTTGTCATCATCCAAAGCTGTGATGACTGAGGGCTCACCATGGTGTAGACAGTTTACCAGTATTGTCTGCATTTAATTTTCACAACCATCCTGAGAAGAAGAAATTGATTACCATTTTACATATGAAGAAACTGGGGCCTCAAGAGGAATGTAATTTATCCAAATGCAAGAGAAGGAAATGTGCCCCTTAACCCTCCCAGAAAACCATCTTCAGAACCCAGCTGGGAAGGTAGCCTCAGAGCCAGATGAGAACAGAGTCATCCTGGCCCAAGTTTTCCCCAGTTCCTCAGCCAGTAATAGCCGGACATGAACACCACCAAGGCCCACTGCACAGCATTGGTAATGGTCATCTCTAATTGTGATTATGATAACTTCATAGGAAATAGGATGCAGTGTTTACATTCTATCATGCTCTTCGAAAGTCACTTCCACCTTGCATGTCAGTTTGTTCTCTTGTAGAATAGGAGGTGGGATTAATGGATCTCAAGTATCTTAGAACATTAAAGAACCTATTTCCCAGGCATCCTCACCCTCTGTGACAGCTCCTAGACTTGCTGGGCAAGTTTCCTTCCTTTGACTGTGAGGCTGTGGCTAAATATTACCTGGAACTTTACCTGGGATCAATGGAAAGTCATTGCTCCAAGACTGAGAAGGAAATTCAATCAGTTTTGCCTTCAGTCACTTTTCTTTCTGACTTTAGTGTTTGTAATTTATTAGGCAATCTGGATGAAGCTTCATGGTAGAGAAGCCCTCCCACCTTGACCAGACTGGATTCTGGTGGGAATATCAGGTAGGCAGCCCCCTGCTAAGTGTTGATGCAAGACGGTGAGTTTCTGACTCAAGCTCCTACAAGATGTATTTATTCTAAGCACAGCTACAGAGCTGCACAGCACATATCCCTGCCTGCTCATCCCTCCAGTGGAGACCCAATAACACAGAAGGTACAGGAATAACAGAGAAAGAGATAGAGGACCATAATCAGCCAAGGGGTCCCTCCTCATCAAGAAGAGAAGAGGAGCAAAGATGTGGAGAGAGCAGGAGTCACCTACAGCAGGGAGAGGGGTTTCTCTTCCTCAGATCCTTTCCAAACCCACTTCATTTTATTATTTGAGGTATTTCCAGGAATCTGGTTAATAGGCCTGGTGTGTGGAGCTTGGATATATACAAAAGCAGATGGTTTTAAAATGAACAGAAACAATGAATGCCACTTAGCTCAGAGCCTAAGCCTTGGGTAGCCGAGTCCTATGCCTGTTGAGAATATTTTAGTTGCTAGTATCAGGAGCAATCTAGCTAGATTAGGGTAGATGTGATGGGGCCATGTGGGTGACATAATCTATTTTTCTCTGCTTGTACCCAGACACAAGGCTGGACCACATTTTCTAAAATCTCTAGCAGTTAGATGGCATCAAGTGCGTAGGAGCAGAAGTAATGAGCTCCCCATCCACACCTGGCTTATCAATACCTCCCATGTGCTGCCCTTTCCTACAGGGACCCAGGGGGCCCAGATCCATAAGACACAGAGAGCCTGGCCCCTAAGTGTTGGCCTGGAGCAAAGTACCCTGAGTTTCTGGGGTCATTGGTTATAGCATTTGGCCCAGCTCCAGCTAATACATATAGCAGGGGGCATTGATTTGAAGAAATCCAGTTGTTGAAGCAACCAAATATCAGGAAAGGTGGGAATGAGGATGTGTCCAAAGAACTGAGTTCATGGATTCACTCTCTGGAATGTTCTATTAATGTGGCTCTGCTCAATTCAAAATTTCAAGTTCCCAGAAAAGAGATTTTGATTGGCTTAGCCTGAGTCAGCTGATCTCCTCTGGACAATGAGTTATGGGAAGGGAGAGCCAGGGTCTGGCAGGTCCATTGGGGTTGCTGGGCCTCAACCTTGGGTTCCAGGGTATCTTCTGAAGGAAGAGGGATTATAGACCATCAACCACCCAAAAAGGTATCTGTCTCTCACAGCTCATCCTGGGGCAGAAAGGACTTTCAACTGAATCTTTTTTGTCCTTCCAATCTATTCCTTCTGGGTTCTTTCTCTGTGTCCTGAGATTTCATCTAATCTGCCATCAAGACAGAAAGCATGGAGCTGACCTCAACTCTCCCCAGTCCCCCAGATGACTGATCAACTGAACCCTCCCACCTAAATACCTGCCTATTAATTACATCTCCAAGGTGCTCTCCTAACTGGTCTTCTTCCTTCAATCACCTTCTTGAACCCATCTCTCACCATGATCAAGTCCAGGAGATGATGATGAAAATGTGTAACCACCAGCATGGCATGAGCTGGATCCATCAAGATGGTGCAGCAACCAATCAGAACACAAGCCATCAATATGGACATATTAATGATTACCATCCTTGATAATGCTATCTAAAAATGCCTCCAGGACATCTACTGAAGCTAAATGTACAACTATCCTAGGACCAAACACTTTCAGTTCTAGATACATACTAAGAGAAATTAATGCATATGTTCACCAAAAGATATTACAAGAATGTTTTTAGCATCTTTGTTCATAATATCCCAAACTGGACATCTCCATCAACAGGTGAATGAGTAAATACATTGTGGTATGTTCATACAATAGAATACTATACTTGGAAGAAAAAGAGTGAATTGCTAATACTGGCAACAACATGGCTGAATGTTCAGTGAAAGAAGCCAGGTGCATAAGAATCACACATACTGTATGACTGCACACGAAGTTCAAGAACAGGCGAAACTAATCTATGATTTTGATGAAAGTCAGAGTAGTGGTTTCCTGTGGGGAGTTGAGCATTGACTGAAGAGTGGTGCTTGGGAGCCTCTTCTGTAGCTTGACCTGGGTGTGTGCATATTTCAGAATTCACTGGGCTGTACCTTTCCCAACTAGTCACTTCATTATATGTATGTAAGTCTTCAATTTCAAATAAGAAATAATGCTTCTTCACTGTTTCACCACCTGCAGTGGCTCCCTTCGCCTTCAGGAGAAGGGCTACTGTCTATATTTTAGCAAGGTACAAAAGTCCTTCACCCTGTTCTTTGCCATCCTCATTACCCACATTCCCTTGATACCAAAGTGTTTACACTGTTTTCTAAACAAACTGTGCTCACTGGTATGTTTGTTTGTTTTCACATGCTGTTCCCTATGCCTAGTGTCAATCTCTCCTCCCTACTCTGCTCAACAAATTCTTCATCATTCTTAGAGCTCAGTTCAGCTGTCACCTCCTCCTTGAAGCCCTCCCTGATCCTCCAGGGAAGAGAAGTCACTCCTTCCCCATGCACTTATTGGTCTTTATGCACTTATATTTGTTTCCTATGGCTGCCCTAACAAATTGCCCCAAACTTGGTGGCTTAAAGCAAGAGAAATTTATTCTCTCATGGCTCAAGAGAGCAGAAGTCCAAAATCAAGGTGCCAGCAGGGCCATGCTCTCCCTGAAGCCTCAGGGGAATAATTTGCTCCATGTCTTTCTCTTAGCTTCCGGACTTGCTGGCAACCCTTGGCATTCCTTGGCTTGTATGTGCATCACTCCAATCTCTGTCACCATATTCCATGTCCTTCTCCCCTGTGTCTGTCTCTGTGTGTCCTTTTCTGTCTCTTATAAAGACACCCACAGAATTTAGAACCCACCCTAATCCAGTACACTCATAACTCAATCCTTACCTTAAATATACACAAAGACCTTATTTTCAAATAAGTCACATATTGAGGTTCTAGATGGACTTGAACTTTGAGGGGATGTTTTCAACCTGCCACACACCCCTTTTACTGCAGTTCCCATTTGCAGTTCACACTTGTCTCAGGTAACAGTCACCTTTAAGCCTTTTTACCCACTGGACTGCCCATTTACTTAAATGCCTTGACAAGTTTTCCCCTCCAAAGGAGTATGCAGGAAACAAGAGCAAAGAGAGAGCTAAGTTGCTTTCATGGCATTCAGCTCCCTTTACTTTAGTTGGGTTCCAGAAAATCTCAAGGCCAATTCAACAGCTAGAATGATTTAGTAAGTCTCAGGACACAGGCTCTGCCACTGAGGAGCGTGATGGGAAAGATCAGATCTGTGCTGGTCTGCGTGGGTGGAGGGGCTGGCTGTGAACGTTTTCCAGGAAGCAGATGGAGGGCAGAAGCTGGGTGACTTTTTATGAATGTTTGTTTCAGCTGTTGGTTGGCTATTTGGTCCCTGGAGCAGCTGGAACCAGGCAGCAAGGCCTCAGAATTACAACCTGCTTTGCAATTACCAAGAAATTATATAGCCTGCAAATTGGGTAATCCCTGTGAAGCCTGAACATCCCCACAAGCAAAGGCAGGCCCCTTAGTGAGAATGGCCAGACTCACAGTCTTGTGGAACCACCTGCAATTGGAGGACCTCAGCTGGCCCACATCCCAAGCAAGGTCTGCATGTTATCACAGAGGTATGCCTCACATGGGGTCGCAAAACAGGCGTCTCTACTCTACTCCAGTCTCCTTACAGATGCCAATGCTGTGCAAGGCCTCTCTTCTGGCTCTCCTGAAGCTAAGCCACCCCTGACAGGTGGTGAGCTTTCAATGTGCTGTCCTCCATGAAGAAACAGGGAGGCTTCCTCCTGTAGCCTCCTGTGTCCTCCCGGGACCCAGGTTCCACCCATCTTGTTGGGTTACCTGCATATGGCCTCTGCATCCTAGTGGCTGAGGAAAGAGACAAAATGGCAGAAATGCAATTTGCTTAGAAGAAATGTAAAAGTTGCATGATTATTTACATGCACGTCCTCAAAGTAAAGTACAAACTTGGTCACATGGCCACATCCAGCTTCAAGGGAGGCTATAATTGGATGGCCATGGGCCTGATTAAAACTCAGAGACCTTCATTAACAAACAAAGAGAGGGAGAAGGATACCGAGTTAGCATCGTCTACAGCAGATCCTACACCCGACCTACTCCCGGGAGCCAGCTCTCATGGAGACAGAACACAGGGCAGCTGTGGGTGTGCTTGCTGAGTGTTGCTGTAAATGCACACTGTGATCTTGAACTCACTTCACTCTGGACCTGGGAAAGGGGAGGGGGACATTGGGTCCTGTTCCATTTTAAGAGGCACCAAAAAAATACTCAAAATAAGATGAGGACAGGTAATCTTGCACACTATTGGAAGGTGATATTTTGCAACAAACTATATAATTTGGAAAGAACTATCAAAAATTTAAATGTATAAATTATTTAATCATCTAGTGATTAAATTTCTTGAGAATTTAATATATGGTTATGTTCACATAAGAAGCAAAGATGTGGTTTTAAAATGCTCATTGTAGCATCATTTGTAATAGCAATGTAATAAAACCAACCAGTTCATCAATAGGAGACTGGTTTAATAAATTACACTATATCCATACAGCAGCATACTATACAGCCATCAAAAGAATAAACTATATCTGTGTGTACTGGCAAAGAACAACCTTCCCTATTTTTAAAATTAAAGGACCAGAGAGGGAAGAGAGCAAATAGTATATTTCCATGTGTGTGGTTGGGAATGAGGGGATGGGGGTGCAAAATGTGTGCTTACACATATACGGCCCTGTCCCATCGCATGAGGAACTGAAAACGCTCGTAGATCCGAGCAGAGATGTAGCATCTGGGAGAAGAGGAAGAATTTCTTCCACAATACACTCTTCTTTGTACATGATGATGTTAGCAGTCCTGTGCATAAATTACTTCTTTTAATTAAAAAAAAAAAAAAAAAAAGCTAGATAGTCCTGGCTGGTATAGCTCAGTGGATTGAGCATGAATCTGTGAACCAAAGGGTTACTGGTTCAATTCTTAGTCAGGGCACATGCCTGGGTTGTGGGCCAGGTCCCCAGTAGGGGGCAGGCACAAGGCAACCACATATTGATGTTCCCTCTCATTCTCCTTTCCTTCCACTCTCTCTAAAAATAAATAAAATCTTTAAAAAAGAAAAAAGAATTTTTTTAAAAAGCTAGACAAATAAGTGAATAAGTAGGTGGGACATGAAAAACCCTCAGTTTCAACAATTCCCCTTACTGTTGGGGTCAACTTGAACCATCATCCCCTGGTCTTCCACCAGAGTTTGTCCACGGCCTGGCCAGATGCCCCCTGGGCAGGACAGATGCTCAGCTCTGGAAATGATCATGGTGACTCTCCTGTTTATGAAACCTGAATTCAGCAGCCGCCCAACGGAAACTTCCAGATCCCTGGACAAGTGTCTTTCCCGACAGCGATTTTACCGCTCGTGGTTGTAATTGCAATGTTTACTGGGTTTCCACAGTCTAATTCGATCTGTTCTCTCCAGAAAACAGACATTTCAAAGACTTGTCAGGGCACAAACACTCTCTACTCTGCGATTCCAGACTTGTTAAAAACATCAACAGCAAAAACATGAAACAAAAAAAAAAAAAAAAAAAACACCAAAACAGGGGTATTTGGAATTGCACATGCAAGTGCCCATGTGGCTTATTTTTAAGTGAGAGATGACAACTTCTATTTTCTTTTCTTTTCTTTTTTCATTATCTGTAGTTTTTAATTTTTTCAAAGTGAGCATACAGCAAGTAAAGATAGTATGAGAAACAAGAAAATTTATTTCTTAATGGCTCTATTGAGATATAGTTCATATGCCATACAACCCACCCACTGAAAGCATGTGAGTCCATGGCTTTCAGTGTATTCCATAATCTGGGCAGCTGTCACCACAGTTGATTTCAGAACATTTTCACCACTTCAGAAAGAAACCCCACACCCTTAGCAGTCACTTCCAATTTCCCCTAACCTTAGGTCACCACAATCTATTCTCTATTCCTACGGATTTGCCTATTGATGGACTCATACTCTATGTGGCATTTTGTGACTGGCTTCTTTCACTTACCACAATGTTTTCAAGATTCATCCTTGTTGTGGCCTGAATAACTACTCCATTTTCTTTTTATTGCTTATGATTTTGCATTAAATTGAACATTCCATTAATTTTTTAAAGATTTTATTTATTTATTTTTAGAGAGAAGGGAAGGGAGGTAGAAGAGAGGGAGAGAAACATCAGTGTGAGAGAGAAATATTGATCAGTTGCCTCTCACATGCCCTCAGCCAGACACCTGGCCTGAAACACAGGCATGTGCTCTGACTGGGAATTGAACCGGTAATCTTTCATTTCACAGGCTGGTACTCAATGCACCGAGCCACAACAGCCAGGGCTCCATTAATTCTTTTAATCTCAAAATTTTAACAGTAACAGTGAAAATAGCAACTCAGTGATGAATTTACCAGCACCTCTCAACTTCCATAAAGATCACACAACCATTTCCCCAGATTCTCACTCTACTTGTGAGAGAGTGAGGGTCACCAGCCCATCAGGACTGCCACCCCAGGTCTCCTTTCCCTTGGACCCATTTCAGCTCCCATTTCACCTTTGACTATGGCTTCTAGTCTAGTGATCCACGTAACAACCTGGGCCTCAAGACTCAGAATATCATTGAAAATTCCAGGCCCAACATACTCTTTTTTCTGCTGGACTATGAGCATCTTGAAGAGAAGAAACAATCCTGATTCATGTCTATAGAGTAGACCTGGCACATGCTCGGTCAGTCAATATTCAATGAATGAATGGGTGAATGACTTTATCTTGCCAACTAGAAACACCTAGAAGACAGAGACTTGACCTTACTCATCTCTATAACCCCAAAGCCCTGCACATAGTAGATGTTCAATTCATTCTACTCTATGACTTGGCCATAAACTACAATCATTTCTTTTAAGAACTTTGAACTTTTCCCCTCTTATTTGGATTTTTTTTCCAGCTAAAACCCTTTACTTTTTAAAGGACAACATGGTAATACAAGCCAACCCTAGACTGTTTAATCTTCTTTCCCCTAAATATTAGCTCAGTGGGAAAAGGAGCCTAACCTCTCTGTATATTTTTCTCTGTGTATACTTTTGGCCTGAAGGCTGGGAAAACCAGGAATAAAGCAATATGCTTAGAGATTCTGAGAAAAGATGGGGAGAAACCGCCTGCCAGAGGAAGGAAGAGGGGTGTCAGGAGGACAAGAACAGATGTGACACTTCTCTGCTACAAGGGCTCTGAGGATGTGACTGTCCTTCGTGTGAGCAGTGCTCAATGACAAGCCACTTACGCCCCCATGATCCCAAAGGGAGGACAGTTTCCAGCTGGGGCAGCTGCTTGGACCAACCCTAGCCAGGCTGTGGTGCTCTTCCAGACCTGAAAAACACTAGCGGACCCCTTCATCTGCAGCCTGCTCCAAAGAACATGTAGGCCCGGACTGGGCTGACAGGTGCACAACTTGGTTGGTTTGCTAAAGATCAATGAACTGTGTACTCAAACTGGATGGATTTTCTGGTATGTAAATTATACTTCAAGGAATCTGTTAAAAAGTAAAACATAGTTATTGGGAAAATTACATATACATACATGCACACATATATGTCAGTATGGATATACATACAGACATGTGTATACATTACAGATACACATTTATAGGTACATAGCTACACATCACAAGCACATACACACACACATACATATGTGCACCTACAATTTAATACATAAAGAACGAAGGCCTCTTCCAGTGGGCAAGGTCCAAGACTGAGAGGCAGGTGACCTGACTCTAGACCTGGCTCTGCCAATAACAGGCCGAGTGACGCTGAGCAGGTCGCTTTCTCTCTCCATGCCACACTGGTCAACCTCTCCCTTTTCTCTTCAGAATCATTTCTCAGCACAGCAGCCAGAGTGATGCTTCGAAAACATTGGTCCTCTTCTCAAACCCTCCAATAGTTTCCATGCCTGTGGGAGTAGAAGTCACAGTTCTTAGAGGATGTTTACAAGTCCATACACGGCCCTAGAGCAGTACTGCCCAGTAGAACTTTCTGCCATGACGGAATGTTCTAGATCTGTACTATTCAATGTGGTAGCCACCAGTCACATGGGGCTACTGAGCACTTGAAGCGTGGCTAGTATGGCTGAGGAGGTGACTTCTAGCTTTATTTTACTTTGATAAATGTAAATGTTAAGAGCCCCCTGAGACCAGTAGCTCCCAAACAGCCTGGCACAGCCCTTGGCATCTGCCTTCCCCTGCACTCCTCCACTCCACTGACCTCACCTCCCCTACTTCCCTCTGCTCGCTGCTCCAGCTGTATTGGGCTCCTCGCTGCTCTCTGCCTCCTTAGGCATAGTCCTGCCCCAGGGCCTTTGTGTCAGCTGTTCCCTCTGTGCAATTTTCTTGTTAATTATGTTTCCCATTCACTGTCTGCTCTCTCTGGAATGTCAGGTCTGTGAAAACAGGGGCCTCTGCCTGTTTGTACATTCATGTTTCCCAAACTTCTAGAATAGTTCTTGGCATAGAGCAGGTGCTCAGGAAATATTAGGTGAATGAAATAATTAAAAAATGACTCATGCTCTGGTTTTCCTTGTGGACAAGGATGATCTGATCACTCCTGTGCCACATGCAACCTCCCCTGGCTCTTTCTGGCTTACAGGACCCCTGATTCCCCTGAACCTCCCATATCCAAGCACATGGAAAGCTTTTGACTGAAAGAGCAAGCCGCCCATTCCCAAGCATTGTGGTTCTATGTAACTCAGGCAAATGATCTCATGATCCACTCAGGTGGAATGGGCTTACCAGAGAGAAGAAGAGCCCCACTTTGGAGGCTGAGTTCTCCCAAACCCCCTCTCCCCAGGCTTTCCCTTTGCCGACACTTCCTAGACTCTGCTGCCTTTCTGCACTGAGTGGCGAAGCTGGGGTGGTGAACACATTTTATTGCAGAACCTTCCAGCTCTTTGCTCCCCAACTGCCTGCCACACATCTAAGAGGAAAGGCTGGCTCTTTAACAGGAAGATGTGGGTTTGAATTCCCACAAACACATACAGCACCAAAAAATTCATTTCCCCTGGGGGACCAACCCCATTGTATATGTTTCCTGGTCTATAGGTTGGTCTAGTTTTTCTCTTGAAATAATTCAGCCTTTGACACTCTCCTTGAACCTGAATGTTCCCAAAATATAGATGCATCCTAGACTTTGTCCCCATAGAAGTTCTATTTTGCTTTCCTTTGCTCTGGAGCACTGTGTCCACGTGACAATACCCAGATCTCCTGAGATGTGGGGAAGGCTGTTTGCTTCCTGGCTGATCGATCCCCTTCTCCCTGCCCGCTGCAACTCCAACAACAATTTATAAATGCCAGGCCAGGCCGCTCAGCTCACTGGAGCAGCGCTTTCGTCTTGTGGCCAAACTAAATCTGTAAATGGTAGAGAGGCATTTAGATTTCTCTTCTGCCCAGCTGACAGTAGGTTTACAGTTTATAATCTGGCCTTTGTAAAAGCATTTGTCAGCCTGGATATTTCATTTTAAGCCCGACCACCCATGCAGAGGGACAGGCAGGAAGCGGCCCTTCACTTGCACCCCAGTCAACTTGGAGGTTGGCTGCAGAATCACAGAATTCAGTCGCAAAAGGGGGACTTTTTTGGCATTATCTCCTTCGCATCTCGGCAGCAAAAGCAGCCCTTGTTTATACGAAGCAATTCCTGAATGCTAAATTTGGAAATTCTACGTATTCCTCTAATCCACCAGGCCCTGAGCAGGATGGGGCCTCCTCTAAGAAATTTCTCCACCTTCCCAGCATTCCTCAGGTCTCCAGTTGAAACTCCCAGCATAACAGGGAAGGTCTTGAGCACTTAGGGAGTGGGCAGCCAAGGGCCCACGCCAGCACCCAATCTAGCACTTCTCCTGTGAGCCAAGGAGGCGCTCCGAGGCCGGCCAGTGGTTTTATTTTTAAGTGTCTGTGTCCACATGTATATGATATGGCTCCCTGTGGGCCAGCCCAGCCTGCTCTTTAGCAGGATCTCAGAGCTTGGGTCCATGGGAGTGGACTGGAAGGAGGGAGAGGCCTGTGCAGAGAGCATTAATTGATAAGGAATCTCAGTAGCCCAAGCATGCATGATAGTGGGGAAGGAATGCAATATAATAAATAACACTCACATTTTATCTACACTGCTTGAAGACATTTTCGAGGGAGGAAATAACACCATTTCGGGCGATAGATAAAAGAGATAGAGTCAGCGACAGTTCATTTACAGAGCCCTCTCCCCCATCCCTACATCTTCCACCTGAGCGAAAATGTTGGAATTTGGCTTTGTGCCTTCCTGCTGCCATTGCAACATTTTATCACATACCAGCTGCCTCCCAGGGGTTGCACCTACCCTCCCCCTGCCAGGCCCTCTGCCCTCATAGCTCACACCTCTAGTGGCCTGAACTCCCTACACATCACTGCCTTCAGGGGATCAGGGGTGAGCTGGCCAGTGGGGACATGGATGCATAAAACCAAGGTGGAGCTCTGAGGAGCTTCCTAACTCCCTGCCTTCACATCCTTCTTACCCCAGAGCTGGGGCCACTTTTTTGCTCCCTTACCCCCATGAACTGGACATGTCACAGGCTCCTGGACCTACCCAAAGAAATAAGGAAGAAATCACTCATGTATTTAGAGACTGGGGTATAAGCCAGTAACTCATGTCAGGGCACTTTATCCTGTCTCAGGTTGGGGGGCTCCCAAGCAGAGTCTGGAACAATGTTTCTCACTTAAGTAGATGGCCTAGGAGGCAATCCTAGGACACCCCAGTAGCAGAGTGAGGCAGTAGGACAGGAAGGAGAAGGAGCCAATGCAGGGTTACAGTGAGGGCCAGAGCATAATCTCTCTGGGGAGCTCCGCAGAACAGAGTAGAACATGCACCCCAGAGTTTCCTACCCTCAGGGGACAGGGACCTGGAGAAGTTACTTACTAACTCAGTAACTCCTGTCCTCCTTAGCTGGGGGACACTGGCTGGGTGGCATTATTTCCTTGATGCTGTTGGCCTACTGCATGCATGGGCAGAGCCGGTTCTTATAGTTGGACTAAGCCCTTAGACAGAGAAACACAGGGGCAGGGAGGTGGAAACTAGACTGGTGTTCACTAAAGTGGCAAGAGTGAGGAGAATGGGTGGGCACAGAGAGCTTAAAGTCACTCAGCTAGAAAGCCATACCCAGGGAACCCAAGCTAAGGGGTCTTAGCATTCTTAACTGTCAGCCCACTGCCTCACCTATCAGATAGGAAATCTGGTGTGTTTGGCATAGAGCCCCTTCTCCAAATGAGGCTTTGGTTTCTGTTCATGCCTTTTCAAAGCAAATAAATGTTCAGGAAAGCTCCCAGTGTCTCATTAGGGACATATATTTTGTTTGGAAAGATTTCTCACGTGCCACATTGCAAATACTCCAAACCCAAAGACTAATGTTACCTTAAAGTGGCTATAACCAAATTCTGTTGGGACTATCTAAGTTATATCCAGATTCAACAGAAGTTTATGCCAAAACATATTTTGCCCTCTAATAAATTAAGCCTCTAATCTGTAGGAGAACGGTGGAGACTAGATTTTGTGAGTGACAGCATGGATATTGGACTGAGCACTTACTCCTGTGAACACACGTGGAATAGCCCCCGATCTCCTAGAACAGTCATGACATAATGCAAATTTCTTCTCTAAAAATAAGAAACCTAGCCTAGAATAAAGATAGCATTCACTAATGTTGTCAATAAAAATATAACAAATCTAGGGGCGATGGTAATGGTAGAGGAGTGGATACAAAATGGTTCAAACTCGTCTATCCAGTGCAATAAGATGGCAAGGCAACACCATTTGTTTTTATAGGTATTTACAGATTGTTTTACATTTTCAAAAAAATACAACATTCCTCCTCATCAGAGGATCAGTTTAGCTCATGATGGAAATTATTATCCCACACTCTTTGGTATCAGAAAAGCTAAAGGGATGCCTGCATCCCCCAAGTCATTTGCTAATAATGCTAATATAAACCAACACTGATGTTGCTGAATGTCCCACAGAACTGGAGTGTGACCTAAAGACATTTGTATAGGTTTCTCCGGTTTGTTCATTTAACAGAAATTCTTCCTAGGAAGCCTTATACAGAATTTCAACATGTGAAACAGATAAACATAACACTGTTGATGGAAATCAGGTAAGGGGTTTCTTGGTGAAACCTCTATCCCCCTCCCTCAATGATGTTTGCTCATGCACCTTCATGTAACCCCAAGGACTGGATAACACAGCGTGAAAAGCACTAAAACTAAGACAAAATTCTACATCTGGCATATGAGAAAAGTGAGGCCAAGCATTGTTAAGTTATTTGGGTAACATAACAGAGTAAGCATGAAGGCAGACCCAAACCAGAACTCAGCTCTCTTCACTCTGGGCTGCCCTCTCTAGAGCCACAGATAAACCAGGACACTCAGGAAAAACTCCAGAAGGGTCAGTCATGCCTTAGCAGTAGAGCTAAAGGGGCCTGGAAGTAAAGGCTACTCCAGACCTTTCCTAACAAAGATTCAAAACAAGCCTCAGAAGGATCAAGTTGATTTTCAAGTAACTTAACCTCCTGCCAAAATAAATTTCAACCCTGTTTAGCTGAAGACAACCAAATCCAACAACTCAATAACAAAAATTTGTAATGTTTGGCATCCTATCAAAAAATACTAGACATGTAAAAAGCAGTAAAATGTGACCTATAACCAGAATAAAAATCAGTCAAAAGAAACAGAGCCAAAAATGTTGACAGTAGTGTTAGAATCCACGTGGAAAGACTTCAAATAGCTTTTATAGAATGCTCAAGGATTTAAAGAAAAACATGAACATAATGCAGAAAGAACTGGAAGATATTAAAAAGGAACCAAATGGGATGTTTGGAGCTGAAAATACTATATCTAAAAATAGGATCTCACTGGTGGGCTTTAGAGAAGATTAATCGTTGCACAGGAAAAGATCAGTGAACTCTTGGGCACAGTGATGCAAAACATGTACACCAAACCACAGCTTCGTGGGACAACACCACACAGTCTAATACACACATGATTGGAGTCCCAGAGGAGGGGATAGAGGAAGAGGAAGAAGTGGGAAACTATTGAAGAAGCAATGGCCAATTTTTTCTAAATTTGATGAAAACTATAAACCTATTGATTCAAGAAGATCAATAAAAAACTCAAGCAGGATAAATACAAAGAAAACCACACCGAAGGTACATTATGATAAAATTGCTAAAAGCCAGGGGGAAAAAGAAACATTGAATTCAGAGGAATAAGCATAAAAATACTCATGGACTTTTCATCAGGAAAGGCAGCCTGGCTGAATTAGGACGGCATGGTTAAGCTTCTCCCTGGAAAACCATGCCACCCCTGTGAAGATCTACACCAGGAAAGTATATGTCTCACACTGCCTCTGTACTCATGAGATTCAGCATCTGTGGTAGATCTGATCATTGCTCAACAATTATTCACTCCCTCCCCAAACCCATCCTGCATAGAAGGAATGGATTTCTCCACCATTTGACTTTAAGCTTGGCACTGTGGCTTGCTTTGACTAAGACAGTAAGCAGACATCACACTAGCAAAGGCTTGACATGAGCTTACACAGTTGGGTTTCCCTCTTGCAATCCTTTCTTTGACCATGAGAACAACATGCTAGCCCAACCCACAGCTCAGAGCCTAGCCCAGCTGAGCCCACCCTAGATCAGCCAAACCTCAGCAGATGCATGAGACAAGAAATAAATGCTTACTCTTGCATGTCACTGTACGGCCCTCTTTTCCTTATAACCCATACCAGAATATGTTTGTGTATAGATTCTGTTGTCCAAATGTGTAACCTAAAGCAAACCACTTAACCACTCTGGGTCTCAGTTTTCCTCTTCTGTATGTAAAATAGGTTGTCAGATCAAATAAGTGGGTTCCAATATTTTTACCAGAAAAGACCTCTTTTATTAGTTTCCACTCTAAGCACATTTAGAAAGTGTCTCTTTTACATGAAGAAACTTTTTAAAGTTATAATTAATCAATACAAATAAGAAAATCAAATAAAGGCATACATAGCTAGGAGTAAAATGGGCTCAAAGACTTGAAGTAGTAGCCCGTTGGAGGATATGTAATTAGCACAGGCAACAACAACAACAAAAAAGCACAAGGCAAGCCACATTCCTATGATGTCTTGTAAAATAATGAAATGAATCCTAGGAACATTCAGACCACCTCCCAGGGTTACCTAACTGCATTTGGAGAGAGGTTCCTGCCTTCTCCAGAAGCAGGGAGAAGCTCTCAGCAGGAAGAAAGGCCACCACACACCTTCATCATCTCTCTCTGGCTCTGTGGTTTGACTTGTACTCACTCCCCTGAAGTATTGACCATTCTCCATACTCTGGCCAGTTAGCTCTCAGGCCAACCTCCGAATCTATGAATTGGTGTTTTCTTCATTGTCATTAGCTTCTTTTTTAAAATTTTGGCCTCCCATTCTTCCCTGTCCCTTCCTTTCTGACCATTTTATTCACTGTCTCTGTATAGCAGCTATCTCAGTGTGGGTCCCCTGAAGGCAGACCCTGAGGCAAGGACTTGAGTGCCCATGCTGTCTTTGGGAGGTGACCTCTGGAAGCACAGGTGAGCAAGTGGGGAATGAGTCAGGGAATGGAGACAAGCCAATAAAAGGTGCATTAATGAGAGGGCTACCGCAGCACCTAACAGGGACTCAGTGCCACAGGGATCCTCTGATGAACTGCATAGAATGCACTTCAAAGTTGTGCCAGTGAAGGATGGGGAACCTGGGATATCTTTCCACCAAATCCCACCCCTCACTCCCTGAGGTTTACTCCTGGAAGCATTAAATCAGGGCATGGCTAGTCAGACCTGCATGTGAACTGATCAAGTTCCTGCAGTGCTGGAGAAAACTGCCAGGCAGAGGCAAGAACAGATTGCAGAGGCTGAGATGGGAAGCCCTCAGGATGCCCAAGAACCACCCAGGACAGCTGAAGGTGGACTTCAAGATGAGCTCTGGAAGGTAGTGTCAGCAGCACCTGCTGCCAAGTAATGATCACTACCAGCTATTGACTTATGCCAAATTCTGTGCTATGTTCTCCATAGGCATTATGCCATTGACCTTCTCACTGATTCTGTATGATAGGCATTACTGTTCTTCCCATTTCATAGATGAAGAAGGTAAAGCTTAAAGTGGTTACATAACTTGGCAAGTCACCTCACTTCTGACTGAGATAGGATTTGGACCCGAGCCTGACTCCAGCCTCATGAGCATCCTCCTTCCTTTTGGCCATGACTGTGGAGGTGCAATCAGCTCTGACCTCGGACCTCTGATCTGATCTTAGCTTTATTTAAAGTATCACACTTCTTTCAGTCCCACTGTTCACCTTTGGTGCTCTTTGCTAACGAGGGGATGCTCACCACCTGAATCCCAGAACCATGGAGAATTACAAGGGCTGCCACCAGCAGGCCCTGCTCTGATGGACATACCCAGGCCTCCTATTGCTCACAGGGTCCTTGCAGATGTGTGCAATTAGAGGGTAGGGGAGGGCCCACATTGGAGAACACAATTCTGCAAAGGATGCCACAAGGGCTTTGTCAAGAATACCAGCCTCAAATGATCAGTGTTGGGAGCAGGGAGGGCAACCATCATGCCTCCTGGGACAAGGATAAACCCTCCTCTGACCGCATTTAAGAAGAGGCTTATAGGAAGAACAAAGAGCTAGTGGGCCAGACGACCCGCATGAGCCTGGCTTTGTTGGCTGGGGTACTTCCAGGACAGACAATGATTAAACTGCTTACAGTTTTGGCTTTGAACCCACAGAGCTCAAGGCAAAAGAAGAATGATCTAAGAGCCAGGGCCATGTGTGGAACTTTCAAAAAGGAATCCAAAGGCTGTGGCAATGCCCACCCATCCCCCAAGCCATCTGTCCTCACCGTCCCCAGGGTGCCTCAAGCCTGAGTGATGTCGTGGGAGAAGGAACTCCGGAGTCAGCAAGATCTGGGTTCGAGTTCCTGTCCTGTCATTAACTTAGTCGATTTCCTAGGGCCTCAGTAACAAAGGACCCTAAACTGGGTGACTTAAAAGAACAGAAGTCTATTCTCTCACAGTTCTGGAGTCCATAAGTTCAAAAATCAAAGTGTTAGTAGGGCCCTACTCCCTCCAAAAGTTCTGGGGAAGAATCCTTCCTTGCCTCTCTGGCTTCCAGTATTGCCAGCAATCCTTAGCATTCCTTGGCTTGCATTAACTCTAATTTCTGCCTAATTTCACATGGCTATCTTGTCACCACGTCCAAATTTCCTTCTTCTTACAAGGACATCAGTCATTGGATTAGGGCCCACCCAAACCCAGTATGAACTCATTCTAACTTAATTACATCTGCTAACACCCTATTTTCACATAAAGTCACATTCACAGGGACCACGGGGTTAGCACTTGAACATGTTGTTCAGGAGGATACAATTCAACCCACAAGTGACTTTGCATAGGTCTCTTTTCTAGACAAAGGCTACTCAAAGTGTGTCCAGAGGACCAATGCCAGTCTGCTTAGAAATTTCTACAGCAATTTGATGCGGCCATGACATCCAATGTTCCCCCTAAATCTAAATTTTTAAATCCCATTTCCTGATCACTAGGACCATAGCTCTACTGTTCATGCCTAAATACTCAGCTCTCACACCTGGTGAGTTTGAGCAGCAGTACCTGGTGCTTGGTTTCAGTGAGATGAGCCCAGTGAATGGGTTGTTAACACAGAGCTCTGCGGGACACACACACACACAGAGTCTTCTACTAGAGCTGACCCTGGTGATCTCTATCCTGAGACCCCTCCCCTAGGTAGCCAGGCCTTTGCCTCTTCAATTTGCAATAATGCTTCAGAGCTCTGCACCCTGGTCACCATCTCTCTTGTGGAAAATAATTCAAGTTTGTTTCATAAACAGGTTACAAAAAGCTACAAACAGGGCTGTGACTAAATCTTATGATAGGTTTTATGGCCCAATTCTAACATCAAGAAACGTCCCCTTGATAAAGAGAAATTAAATAACTAATAACTCTTCAAGGAGAAAGCTGCTCCCTATGCCATGATCCCATTTTAATTACACAATAATTCAGGTAATTTAACACATGTTTATGTGACAGTCAGGGAAGAACCCCAACATCATAGAAGGTGACAAGATGTTACAGCCTTGATGAAGAAGGTTGGCTGGCCACTGCCCCAGGTTCTAAAACAGATGAGACTCAATGGGTCACCGCAAATTCCTTAAGCACAGCACAGCAAACAATAAGAGTGTCAGCATGGCCAGGTCATTTCCTCTGAGCCAAGTCCTACAGAGCAGTGTGCTGAGCCCAGATGGTGGCTTTGCATGAAGTGTGCTATACCCCAGCTGAGGAACCAGTACCCTAGGCTCAGCACCCTCTCTAACAAACAGTATACAAGATTCAGTCACCTTGACCTTCTTAACTATCTATATGACCAGCCACAGAAACAGCTCCACATCAGAAGATGGCTAGGACAGGTTGGCATCTTGGCCTAATGCTTGGTAAGGACATACAATGAGACTGGGGGCCCATGGTTCTTCCAACAGAGCCCACCCCTCATCTTAAGAAATAAAACTTGATAGACACAACTGCAGTTCCCTGGGTGGGTCTCTCTCTTGAATTGTACTAAATAATCTCAGGCCAGTCTTTATACTTTTATGACATAATATGTATTAATGTCTATTAATAATATATAATTGAGTTTGAAACACTGCTAAAATTCATATATTGATAAATAACATCACCCTGGGGATCTCTTCTGCTCTGGCCCTGTTCACTATTATTTTATGGAAACTCACCCATGTCAATGTGTAGAGCTAAAATTCATTCACTCTTCACTGCTATGCAATGTCCTATTTTGTGAATATATCACAATCGATTTTTCCCTCTGTTGAGGGTATGTAGGTGGTAACCATTTGTTCATTATTACAAATTGCCCTACTAGAAATAGCCTTGAAGTAGCTTCCTTGTTCACATTTGGGAGACTTTCTCTAGGAAGTGGTTCTCAAAGCGAGGTCCTCAAACCACACATCAGCATCACCTGGGAATGTACTAGAAATGCAAATTCCTTGCCTCCCCCAGACCTACAGAATCACCGCACATGAGAGTGGGGGCAAGTGAAGAAGTGTGTGAGTGGATGAGCAAAGATGCAATCTCAGCCCACAAAGATCTCCTAAGCCAGCAGCGAGAGAAAGATATGAACAGAAAATTACAAAGACAAATAACCCAACTATAAAAGGGGCAAATGATCTGAACAAACATTTCTCCCAAGAAAATATATGGATGGCCAAGAAGCACACAAAAAGATGGTCAATATTATTGGTCATTAGGGAAATGCAAATCAAAACCACAATGAGGTAATAACACCCACTAGAATGGCTGGAATCAAAAAGGTAGTAACATGTGTTAGAGAAGATGGGGAGAAACTAGAACCCTCATAAACTTCTGGTGGGAATGTAATATGGTGCAGCCACTTTGCAGAACAGTCTAGCAGCTGCTCTACAGTTAAACATAGAGCCACCCTATAACCCAGTGATTCTGCTTTGAAGTATGCATACCTAGGAGAAATAAAAACATGTTCACACAAAAGCTTGTTCACAAATGTTCATAGCAACATTATTTATAATAGCCAAAAGATGGAAACAACCCAAAGATCAATCATCTGATGAATGGATAAAACAAATGGGGTCTAGGCACATAATGGAATATTATTCAGCCATAAAAGGAATGAAAAGTTCTGACACATGCTTGGAAACATTATGCTGCATGAAAGAATCCCCCAACACAAAAGATCACACAGTGCAGGATTCCACATATACGAAATGTCCAGAACAGCAAATCCATGGAGACAGAAAATAGATCAGTGGTCACCCAGGAGAGGAAGGAAGAAAGAAGGCAGAGTGACAGCTAAAGGGTATGGAGTTTCTGTTTGAGGTGATGAAAACATTTTAAAATTAATGGTGCCGATGTTGCAGAATTTTGAGAATATACTAAAAATCATTGAATGATACACTTTAAATGAATGAATTGTGTGGTATGTGAATTATACCTTAATAAAGATATACGCACATACCATACACAAACATGGTTATCACATCAGCAATGTCTACAAACCACTTTCTCTGTTTTTTGAGCAGCCTGGAGAATGTGTGCAGGACACAGTCCCAGAGTAGACACACCTGCATCCCAATCTCTTCCACCAAGGATGAGTCACATCAGCCTAGACAAGTGTCTTCCCCTTTCTTCCTTTGCCAAATAGGCACTAACAGTGTCTAGCTCCAATGGCTGCTGGGAGGGTTCAACAAGATCAAGAGTAGGCACTGACCCCAGGACTTTGGCAAGTGCTGGGGCTGCCTCAGTGTCATCAGGCCACTCCTGACATTGCCAGCTACAGGCCCAGGACCACTGAAAACCAGTGAGTGCTGTACCCCAGGGGGGTAGAGCCTGTAGAAACCCCAAGATGGGGCAAAGGAGATGTTAACCCCTGGCCATAGGGCATTTGGGATGAAGTTGAAGAGGCTCCAGTCCCTACTAACACGTTTGTTCCTGGCACAGAGACTGCCAACACCCCTCAAGTCACAGAAGGTGGGAGAGAGCCTTCTAAGCTCAAGGAAAACCATGAAGAAAATGACACAAGACAAGGGCCATTACCCTCCAACTTCAAAAGGCGGCATCTAAGCCAGGCCTGGTGCTACCAGGGTCTCCCACCCAACCCCCACCTCAGCTCTGAGGGAAAAAAAAAAATCCTTGGACAGGATCCATCTTTAACTCACTTGCTGTGTCTGAGGCCCAGACACATGCTGTTTAGACAGCCTGTTTCGGTGGGTGGTCAGGCAGGGAGACCCATGTGCAGAGTTTACAGAAGGTCCTGGCACAAATGAACTGTTGACGACCAATTGGAAGGGCTCAGTGAAATCACAACATGTAAAATATGAAAAGGGGGCCCTCTGCTGCGCAGGGGGTGGGGAAGAAAAAAAGGCAAGAAAGGCCCATTTGAAAGGAATTCAAGCAACCACAACAAGGCCACGCACAGAAGTCTCACCATCAGACACACGCATCCGCCACAAAAACCGGCCCCTCCCTCCCCGCCAACATACACAGCTTTTTTTTTTTTTTAAGTTTCATAGATTTAAATAGTTTTTCTGCATCAAATACAAGAAACAGACCGACATTTTCTCATCCCCTGTTATGTGGAAGGCTAATATTTGGCCATTTACGCTCCATTGGAGACCATCTCTGGGAGAACAAGGGCCCTTTCCAGGTTGGTGGCCCACCCGCCTGACCGGCCACCCGCACTCACCTTGACCGCCAGTGCAGGTCTAAGCGAGGAGGAGCCTCCGGTCTGATTGTTTGAGCACAAAGGCTTGGCTAAGGGAGTGCGGGGTTCAATTTCCTGGCCCATCAAAATGACAAACTCATTCTGCAGCATCGATGTGGAAGAAAGATGTGAATGGCAGTGCCCAGTAACACTTAGGGTATGAGAGTCCAGGAGGTGTCAGTTCTAGAATCTGCCCACAGGTTCCTTAAGTTTTAAGAAATACTTAAATGGATCTGAGGACCCCAGGACTCCCTCCCCACAGGCTCCTTTCTCCCCCAAACCTCATGTTCTTCCAGGAGTTCTTTTGGGTTTTCTTCCTTTTTTGCTTTTTACTATTACTTACACATACATTCAAGAAGAACCCATAGCTTTATTTTGTATTTTTAAAAAGGGTATAAAAGCATCATATTGACATTTTCTTTTGAAACTCTCATTTTGCTCCAAAGTCTTTTGCAAAGTTTGAGGATGAACTGCTTTGTGTTCCCAGACGACCAGGGTGCACACCTACCCACTCTCCTGTACTGTAGGCGGTTAGCAGTTTTGACTGTAGATGGTCATTGGCAACATTCTCCCACATTCACCTCCACATATAAAATGCTCATTTGCAACAATTTCTCCAGGAATGGAAACTGCACCCTGGGGCTCCCTGTTTCCAATTTTACTAGCTGTTACCAAACTGTCCTGTAGGGAGAATGAGTTCCATTCTCACTCAGCACATGGGCTTCCCACGCACTGCTCAGTATACTGATGAAATGCGGTGTTGTCACACTTCTGAGTTTCATCAATATGACGAGTCTGAAAAGTTAGCTCGCTGTTGTTTAAGTCATCTTTTCTCCAGCTATGGCTGAGAATACACACCCTTTCAGTGACATAGTGACCTCTGGTTTTGTCTTCCCAGAAGCCTGCTCTTACCCTTGTGTACTATTTATTGATTTGTTTTAAAAGACTTTTCAAACCTGAGTAATTACATTAATGCCAACCCCGAGTGCCTAAGTTGCTTTCAGTGCTGCTGTAAGCACAGTGCAGACAATGTCAGGTGTCTAACCCTCATGGCCACTTACAGATGAGGAAGTGGTGAGAAACCGTGGAGACTGCTTAAGTGCGCGCTTGCGTGCAGCTTCTGTGATGTAACTGAAGGCCGGGTGGGAGTGGTCCTTGAGGGTGAAAACATCTCCCAGTGGTTCCCCTCTTCCCACTTTGTTCATGGTGTATTTGTTAAGGACAAGAGAATTTTGTGCTTTAATGTTAACATGTAGTCCAGTTTACAAACTCCTTTCAGCTCTCTAATATTCCTGTGTGTTTAAGAAAGCTCCAATGGCAGGAAGGTGCTCTCTTATCATTCCCTTTGGGAATTTTAATTTTGCCTTCCATTAGATGTACCCCTGATTTTGTTTCCACAGACACCTGATTTTATTTGATTTTATTATCTTATTTATTTACTAGGTAAACATCCACCCTAGCCTGGCGGATGCACTGACCGATTCCAGATTGGGAAGCAAGCCGCGGCTCCACCTAGGAGCTCCAGGTCAGCGGTGCTGTGCGAGCTGCTGGGAGCTGCCAAAACAGTCGTTAGAGGGTATTTTGCTCACAAAAACATTGGGAACCCTTGATCTGCAAGCAGAGTTTGTTGTCTTTGAGGTTATTTGGAGGAGAGAATGTTACAATTGAACAAAATTCTTTTAGGTCTTCTCTGGCCCTGTGTATGGACAAATACCACACCCCAATGGTGACAACCCGTCTCCACGGGGCACCCCAGTGGAAATGCTTGCAGGCCCACAGCTCTAGCTAAGACACAGGCTCTGCTGGGAAGCCAGTCTTTCCCGAGTACTGCTTTGTTACTTCAATTATCCCCTCATCTCCACCTACCTCTGAACCTCTGTAGCGTCTGCATTTACAGATGCTGAAACCCTGGAGCTCTGGAGATGACAAGACTTTGCTGAGGTCCCAGAGCCAGAATTCAAAGGTAAAGTGGATTCCTCCAACATAAATGTTCCTTCTCAGTCCCAAAATATCCCAGAGGGCACATTATCTGCTTCTGGTGGCATGCCAAACGATTTAAGGGACACATAGGGAACGTACAATGGTTTCCTCAGGCCACCCCAGCTGTTGGTACTCACTCCCTCCCTCACACTCCATACATCTTATAGGTTAGGCAGGATCTTTCCCAGGGAGCATCTGCCCCATACTGTGCCTGGCACAGCATCTGTACCATACAGAGGAACATCTTGTTGAATGAACCCATGAGGTGGGGGGGTGAAAGGGAGGGGAAGCTTTCCCAACTCTTAGACACAGTGGGTTAGAAGCTTGAGGCTCGATCCTCTTCCCTAAAGACCCATCTGGGTGAAAACTGCCCACCCTTGTTCCCTCCATGCCCATTTCCTGCCTGGAGTCCTCTGCCTCTCTGGGAGGGAAGCACGGACAGATTCAGTCTCATCACCTGTCACAGGAGGTGGTCAGATATGAGGCTCCACAGGACAGTGCATGGGGCAGTGCTCATCTTGCCTCCCCCATATGTCCTAGGAGCACCGGTTCCAGGGTCTGAGATCACAGCCTGGCTGCACAGCTGCATGACTTCCTGATCTCATGAGTCTCATTTTCCTCGTTTGCACAATGAGGGTAAGAAGCACCAGCTCCTAGAGTAGCACTGCAGCTTAGATTAGTCATGCATCCCAAGGTCATTTAATGCTGCTTTATCATCGCCATTTAGTCACCAAGACACTCTTCCAATGAGCCTGGCTAGCAGCTATCTAAATCAAAGGAGGGGGAGGGGAGGGGGAGAAGGAGAGGAGATGGGGACATGCAGAAGGGCAGGGAGTGGAGGAGGGATGGGGAGGAAAAGGGAGAAGTTGGTTTGAGCACTGTGAGAAAGTGGCCCTAGGGTCTCCAGTCTCCATTTCAGATTCAGGCTATAGTGAACACATATGGGCTGGCAAAGAAAAATAGGAACTCCCAAGAGGGTCACAACTTCAGAATATGTTTTTAAATACATAGAGGAAATTTCCAATTTGATGCTACTGGATGGGTAATGTTCTTATTCTTTCTTTCCCCTCCTGAAAATCTGGTTCATGACCTTCAGTCAATACGCAGAGCTACCTTAATTCTTTGCTTTTAACATTAGGAAAGGTCACGGCTGGTGCTGGTTGTTATAGACGAGACATTCCCGGTGTGATGGTGGTGCTGCTGCCATAAATCAAGCCAGATGCACCCTCTGTTCGGAGAAGAACTGCAGAGCCACCTTGGGAAGGGTGGGGGGGGGGAGAGAGAGGAGCTGAGCATATTGGCAATTTCTGACTTTACAAATGAGAGTGTTCCATTTTTTTTGCTATCAAAAGCATATGCCAGATTAAGCATCTAAGTTATGAACGGTGTAACCTGGGCCACCAGGACTGGTGGTCAGTTTCCTAGGCAACAAAACTGTCATGACCACACTGTAGCTAAGCGGGCCACTTAATCAAGTCCCCACATTATTTGTGCAGCTTTCATCAACACAACTTTTTTTTATGACAACCATTTTTATGGAAAAATTTATTTTTACAAAATGACTTGCACATTTCTCAGAGGGTTTGAGACATATTTTGAATTTCTCCGAAGGCCTCAGGCTGCGGCTGTGAGTGTGGATCAGTGGGCTGTCTTCCGAGGAGCGCTCTCAGAGGCTCCTTTGTCATTTCATCATGAGCACCCATCGCACACCAGAGCTGCCATGGGCCTGGGACTTCATCTTCATCGGGAATCAGAGCAGACAGACTCCTGCCCACAGGATACTGACATTCTCCAAGGGAATGCCGGGAAGAAACTCAGACCCTGCAGGGCTAACATTAGGAGCCCTGAGCTGTGGAGGCAAAGAGGGTGAGGAGATTGGCCCTGCTCCTGGGAATGCAGGGGATTTGCCTCTGTACTAAATTGTCCCCACCTGCTGCTCCTTTGATGCTTATATTGATTATTTTTGATAATATTTTTCTTTCTCCTGCCATTGTCATCCTTGAATGGGAATTTCTGAGCAACCAAAGACGTGGCACAGAGTCTGGTTCACTAAAGCCCTTCGGTCCTTACCCCAGGCTACGCCCTACGTAGCAGCAGGAAGCATCTGCTGAAAGGTAAGTGGACTGCCAGAGGTGGGGATGTAGTCAGCAGTAAACTGCAGAAGTTGGGTTTTTAACCCTTTTATGATGGCTCCAAAGCTTTTTAAATTTGCTTTTAGATACCTGGCTCAATTCTGGAGAAGGTCCTGGCCCTTAGGGCGTGGCTCTACTTCTGCTGAACTCTGACTCACAGATGGATTGGCTGTATGCACTGGGAACCTCACTAGAGGAATGATGGTAATAAAGGATACTTCTATGGTGACAATAACATGGTCTCTTCAAACCCACTATGCCCTCCTTAAACTGACCACCCAGGCCTCAGCTCCATGGAAGGGGTAGCCCCATGACCACGGTTCTGAGGCCCCACCATGTGCTAGGCACTGGAGCTGACCATCCTGCCTCAACTCTAAGGACCAATTTGTACCTCACTCTGCATGCCTGGAGCAGGACAGCCTGGGCTCCAGACCTCAGTTGCTGTGTGACCTGGGGCCAGCAACTTCACCTCTCTTCTACCTCAGCATTCCCATCTCTAAAGTGGGGATAAAAATAGTCTTTGCTTCGCAGGAACACTGAGAGAAGCGACTGAGTTAATCCATGTAAAATACTTAAAACAATGCCAGGACCAAGTACGTGCCCAACAACTGTTACCTATTATTCTTATTATTAACATTCAGTTTGGGAGAGGTGTGAAGCAGGCATTGACATTAGTTCTGCAGTGCCTACAGCTGATATCGCAGCACAGTTCCTGGCATCTGATATCAAGAGCTATCTGTACAATGAATGACTCTTTAATGGGTGTCACACTGTGCCGCACATTAGAATTGCCAGTGACCTTTAAAACTCCTGATGTCCCAGCCAAATAGACACCAATTAACCAGAACCTGGGATCGGTACTGGGATCCAGACTCAGGAGACAGTAAATCTGGCAGATTATTTCAATGTGCAGCCAGGATGGGGACTCCCTCCACATTAATCTGGACCAGAGGTCCTCAGAGTGGGGTCCCCAGGCCCGCAGCATCTGCAGCATCTGACAGCTGGCTAGAAATGCAGAGTCTTGAGGCCCAGCCCAGACCTCCTGAATCAGAAACTCTGGGGTTCTTTCATAGCGTGTGTTATGAAACACAACCCGATGTTGACGAGAACCCAACAATTCCTTCCACTGTGTAAGGACCCGGAAGGACAGAAGTTGCAAAGTGAGGTTCCTGCAGGGCCTGGGCCTTGCTGCCCCTGCCAAGTCCAGCTCACTGTGGGAGAGTGGACTGACCCCCCCCCTACACTGACCTATCTCTTATTCCTCCCCCAGCTCCACACACCCTCAAGCCTCTCCCCCCACACACACCTCCCAATCTCACTGCCTCCTTTACACAGCTCACCAGGAAGCAGAGCGTATCGAAGCCATTTTTCTCCTGTCTCAGCTCCGCCATATGGGTGATAAAGGCAGCCTCTGCTTGTGGAGACTCTGGCTAATTAGATCCAGATGTGGCCTAATTAGTCGACCCACAGGAGGGCCTGGGCCTGGCCTGGTATGGCCGCACTGGAGCACTCCTGGCCCAGGAGGGGCACATCTGTGCAGGAAGGAGGGCACAGTCATGGGTGCGAAGGGAGGCCTCACTGACCCTCAGGCTCCAATGATGACTGCTGTGTGTGGCAGCCACCAAAGGGAGGGGACAGGAGCACCTGCTGAGAGAGAGGGGCACAGCCGAAAACTGCCTGGGCTAGAGCTGGCACAGGACCTGCCTCCCCCTCCATTCCGTGATGGAGGGCCTTCTCCCATCAGCCCTTCCTCCCGGAGGGGACAGTCCCACAGGTTCCCGAGCCCAGCAGGGTTCTTTGGAAACCATCAGGCAGACAGGACCCTCCACTGCTCAGAGCTCCGAAGGGCACTTTCCCTCCCCTGGAACTGGCTCTGGAATGAAAGAGCATGCATTTTCTTCTGCTCCTGAGAACCTTCTAGATCTGCGGTTCTCCAGCTCTCAGAATCACCTGGAAGGCATGTCAATAGGCAGATTGCCAGGGTCCCACCCACAGTGTTTCTGATTCAGGAGGTGTGGGCAGGGGCCCAGGAATCTACATTTCTAGCAGGTTCCCAGGTGATGCTGAAGCTGCTGATCCAGGGACCCACCCTGAGAACTTCCGTTCTAGATTAACATGGGGTCTTTAACATGGCCGCACAGAGAAATCATCTGAGATGGTGTCAGTGTTCCAAGACCTTCCACCCTACATCCCCCCTAATTTCTCTCTCAGAGAAATTAGGAAACGGTAGACTCTGGGGCAGCCTCACCCGTCATCTCTCCCAGGTGAGGAGATAAGCAACACTGTGGACAGAAGGAAACTAAGCAGTAGGAGGCTCATGCCAGGCCCCAGGGACTTGCTTCAGCTCGTTACAGTCTCACTCATTCTGGGGGCCTCATCAACCCTATTTTGCAGATGAGGAAACTGAGGCTCAGAAAGCTCAAGGGCTCCTGGTCAAGCACCACCTGATTCCAAATGGATGCTATTTCCATAAAGTCCTGTGGCCTCCCTAGGGGTTCTGTGCCCTCGGCTCTATCCCACTTGCCTTTGGTCTTGGGAAAGTGTCCTCCAGCAGTGGGCACCTAGGAAAGCAGAGTCATGCCAAGACTGTGACTGGAAACCCCATAGTAGACCCTGGCTCAGCACTAGAGAGGGTCACCTGTTATTCTTGGAGAGTCCACAATGGGTGATGCTGACTGGTTCCATGGCCCTTGTCCAAACTGTCATCCTTCTGTTTTGTGGCTCCACCTCTTCTACCATTGGCTTCCAGGGTCAACACGTGCATCTCAGCCAGGCTGGCAGGAGGTCAAAGAGCATGGAGGATGGAAGGGAGGTTAGGCCTAGAGGTGGTATCCATCACTTCTGCTCACGTTCCTTTAAAACAACCTGTCCCATGATCTCCCTGACTGCAAAGGCAGCTGGGAAATGTGGTCCAGCTGGCAGCACAAAGAGAAAAAGAAATTAGACAACTAGCCAGTCTCCACCACATCTGGTAAAACTGAATTTAAAATAATGCCAGGTGAATTCCACTCCCAGGGATAGTTACCCAGAAGAAATAAAAACATTTCCACAAAAGACTTGTCACACAATGTTCACAACAGCCTTATTCCTGAGAGCTCCAAACTGGAGACACCTCGTGTCCAGCTGCAGGTGAAAGAATGAACCAGCAGGGGTCTGTGCACACAGCGGGACACTACTCAGCAGTCAGAATGGATGAAGAAGGAAGACACACAACACACGGATGAACCTCCAAGATGTCACACTGAGTGGAAGGAACCAGAAGCAAACAAATGCATTCATATGACTCTACTATACAAAATTCTAAAACAGGCAAAACCACTTTCTAGTGACAGAAAGCAGATTTTGGTTGCCCAAGACCAGGGTGGGGAGGCAGGTGGGCTGCACAGAGGTGGGGGGATCTTTCTAGGAGATTG
Source organism: Anoura caudifer (assembly GCA_004027475.1). NCBI lineage: Eukaryota > Metazoa > Chordata > Mammalia > Chiroptera > Phyllostomidae > Anoura > Anoura caudifer. Next base: position 828,178 of record PVKU01000020.1, read on the forward strand.
GATATGCTCTATGTCTTCTTGGGCCAATATACATTTGTCAAAATCCATCAATCCGCACACATAAAATGGGTGCATTGTACTATAAGTAAATTATTCCTCAATAAAGTTGACCTACAAAATTGGCCTACACATATATGTGTATATATGTGTACAGAGCTACCTGGCCTCATGGCTAGCTGCCCCTGTTTTCTGCCCCACCCTGTGCGGTGCTCCCTGCGGAAACTTCTCATCCCACATGGCCAATGCCACGCCTCACATTTCACAGCTCACTCAGCAAGTCCTTCCAAAATGAGATGAAAATTGATTTAAACTCTCTCAGACAGAGGTAGCCAAAGGAGCCTCCACAAAATCAGCCAGAGCTGGGGGGCATCCCAAAGCCTGTATACCTCCCAGATATACCTGAAATGACATGAGATGGGGGCTCACCACTGTCTCATAGGACCACAGGCCCCAAACTTGTTCCTTACAACCAGCTGGAGCCCCTCCCCCAAGTCCTCAGTCCAGGCCAAGGGCCCTTCAGCTTCACCCACATTCACCTGTCCCAGACACCCTTGTCTTGGACTTCTGCTCTTCCCCATGTCCCTCCTGACTCTTGGACTCATCTCTTTTATTTCCCCCCTGACCTTGACACCCACACTTGATTTCCTCTTTTTTTCTTGTTAGTTTCCCTTTTCACAATAAATATAATATCTTCTGTGTGCTCACAATGCCCCAGGCACTTGTCTCAGTACACATTAACATGCTTAATTTTTACAACCGCCTTCTCAATTCCCTTCTACAGATCGGGAAACTATGGCATGGGGATGTTAAGTGACTTAACTTCCAGGGTCACCAGCTGAGAAGTGGCAGGGCCAGGGGTTGAACCCAGGTTGGCTGGTCTTTGGGACGGGGCATGTCCCCAGTAACCAATCCACTGTGATTCCTTCGAGAGCATTTTACCCAGAGCAGTGCAATAGTCACAAAAAGCCTGGATGTAGATTCCATCAATACCCCCACAATATTGATGAAGAAGCCCTGCCTCATGGAGGTGAAGATGTGCCCATGGCTGCACTGTAATAAGAAAAAGAGATGAGTTGAACCTGTGATTGCAAAGCGCCTGCCCATTTTCCCTGAGCTTTCCCTAAGGATAGGGGCTCTGTGTCTGGTTCTTCTCACTCCCAGGCCCTCCGGCACAACCATGGAAAGGGCCCAGACCCTAACCCCAGCCCACCTGGCGCAGTGGAGGATCGGCAAGGCCATGTGGCTGGAGCACAGAGGGCAACGGTGGGGTATTTAGAGAATGGGTCTAGGTGTCACAGGCAGGGTGAGTGGGAGCTCGTCACATGGGCACCTGAGAGTGTGGTAAGCTTATTGGCTTTACCTCTGGTAAGTCAGGAAACACTCAGAGCATTTTGAGCAGAGGATCAATGTGTTTTGACCTTTAATCTGAGCACTCTGCCCCATATTGGGAAGAAGCCACAGGGAACAAGGGGAGAAGCACGTAGGTGGGTAAGTAGATATTTGGGTGAGGGATGAAGGGGGCTCAGACTATGAGAGTCATTAGGGGAAGTGAGAGAGGAGATTGAATCTGGATATATTTTGAAGGCAGAGCACAGAGGATCCACAACTGACTGAACGTGGCATGAGAAGGAGAAAGAACAACAAGGCAGACACTGGGGCTTTTGGCCTGAGCAACTGGATGGAGAATAGTCACTTATTCTTTCTTTGACATCCAGCTGTGAATGAGACAGTAAAGGTTCTCTCCTTCCTAGACTGTACATTCAGTGAGGAAGGAGCTCTTTCAAAACATAAGAATAAGAAACGCATGTACATTACAAATGCTATAAAGAGCACGTGTAAGTGCTATAAAGAGCCATAAAAGGGAAAAATGCAGTTTAGAACAACGTTAGCTCTTGGTGGGCACTCTAGTGCTATCGCCTCTGGTGAAAAATAAATATTTGCTGTAAAAAAAATGAAAAAGGATGGGGTAGGTCACAGTTACTGAGCCCCTGGTGTGTGTCAGTACTGTGCAAAGTGCTTTTGTATGCACTCCTCACTTGGATAATCTTCTCCACAACCTTGGAGGTAAGTGCTAGTAATATCCACATTTTACTGTTCAGGTGATGGAGTCCCAAAGAGGCTAAAATTTTACGTGAGATCAGCAAACTAGTAAATGATAGAGGTGGGATTCGAACCCAGCCAGTTTGGCTTCAAAGACCCGGCTCTTAACAGTCATGTAATTCTGCCTCCAGTTAACCTTCCATCCACCCACTCAACCATTCTTCCCATCAGCCAGCCATCTACCCAGCCATTTACCCAACCATCCAGCCATCAGTCCACTCAACCATCCTTCTACCCAAACCTATCCCCCAGCCATTCACCTATCCATCCATCCATTCATCCTTCCATCCATTGTTCTACCCACTGAGCCATTCAACCAAACACCTACTCAACCAACCATTCATGATTCATCCAAACAAACAGCACTTTTTGAGCACCAGCTGTATGCTAGGCCCTGGAGCTACAATAATGAACAAACTATACATGCTCCTCATACTCTTGGAAATTTCAGTCTACAAGGAAAGACTGACGTGAAAATTAAACCTTGGAGGATGAGTGGGAGTGAGCCAAGGAGTGTAAACAAAGACATCTGTTGGTCAGCAGAATTGGCTCCACCTGGAAAAACTGTCCTTGCACATGGAAGCCAGAGCTTGAGGTGGCTGAGAATTTGCTCAAAAGTTCTGCTGTGACAGAACTTTTGACCCAGGAACAAAATTGTGAAATCATGCAGCTTGTCCACAAACTTCTCTCTGTGTTTAGAAATGTCCAGCACCCACACGAGGAGCTCTCACACTATCCTCCGAATGCCAGAGCCTCCCACTCAGACTTCCTGAGCTCTAAATTCTGTCTCCCTAATAGCTTACTTGTCCCCTGCTCTAGGACCTTAAGTCCCTGCCTGTGCTAACTGACAATAGCTGTTAATAACTTAATCAGATAACTCCAATTCCTGTTAATATGCTAATGATGATAACCGGATTAGAGCAGCAGAATGCTAGGACACAGGGAAAAGCCCTATTCTTCAGAAGGTCACATGGTGGCATTTCAGGCCCTGTACTGGGTAGCCTTTGTTTGACCACCCAACCTCCATTACTTCTGCTCAAGGGACCTGCTTCTCAGTTTACTTTTAAGAACTATTCTTTCCTCATTCTCACTCCACAAGATACAGGCGTGGATGACCCAGGCCCAGACAACCCAAGTCACTGTCATTAGTTAGTTCAGAGGCATCACATGACCAGGCCAATAAGAGTTAGCCCCAGGGTATTGCTGGGGCAACAGAGAGCTAAGCACTGTCTTCACACTGACTCCGCTAAACCGGTGGGTGTGAGTCCAGAGTTGCCAGAGGTCAGTATACAGAGAAAAGCTCCCTGAAGACAAAACCGACCTAGAACAAAGCGGAACCAGGGGAAGGGAGAGAGGCAGACCCCTACCACTTTATCCCAATGCTCCAATCCAACTGTGCCTGAACTCCTGGGATGGGATTCTTGTATTATAAACATCATAATGCCTTTTCTTTTTCTTTTTTCTTTTCTTGTCATTTTTTAAAAATATATATTTTATTGATTATGCTATTACAATTGTCCCAGTTTTTCCCCTTTTGCACCCCTCCACTTGGTGCCCCCATTGCCTCAAGCAATCTTCCCCCTTAATTCATGTCCATGGGTCGTGAATATAAGTTCTTTGGACTCTCCATTCCCTATACTGTTTTTAACATCCTCTGACTATTCTGTATCTACCAATTTGTACTTCTCCCCCCCTTCATTCCCCTGCACCCTGCACACCCCCTCCCACCCACATTACCCCCCTTTAGTTCATGTCCATGTGTCATAAGTTCTTTAGCTTCTACTTTTCCCATACTATGCTTGCCCTCCCCCTATTTTCTACCTACCATCTATGCTACTTATTCTCTGTACCTTTCCCCCTCTCTCCTCCTCCCTCTCCCCTGTTGCTAACCCTCCATGTGATCTCCATTTCTGTGGTTCTGTTCCTGTTCTAAATGTTTGCTTAAGTTTGCTTTTGTTTTAGGTGTGGTTGTTAATAACTGTGAGTTTGCTGTCTTTTTACTGTTCATATTTTTTATCTTCTTTTTCTTAGATAAGCCACTTTAACATTTCATATAATAAGGGCTTGGTGATGATGAACTCCTTTAACTTGACCTTATCTGAGAAGCACATTATCTGCCCTTCCATTATAAATGAACGCTTTGCTGGATAGAGCAATCTTGGATGTAAGTCCTTGACTTTCATGACTTGGAATACTTCTTTCCAGCCCCTTCTTGCCTGTAAGGTCTCTTTTGAGAAATCATCTGACAGTCTGATGGGAACTCCTTTGTAAGTGACTGTCCCCTTATCTCTAGCTGCTTCTAGAATTCTCTCTTTCATTTTAATCTTGGCTAATGTAATTATGATGTGCCTTGGTGTGTTCCTCCTTGGGTCCAACTTCTTTGGGACTCTCTGAGCTTCCTGGACTTCCTGGAAATCTATTTCCTTTGCCAGATTGGGGAAGTTCTCCTTTATTATTTGTTCAAATAAGTTTTCCACTTATTGCTTTTCCTCTTCCCCTTCTGGTACCCCTATAATTCAGATGTTGGAATGTTTAAAGATGTCCTGGAAGTTCCTTAGCCTCTCCTCATTTTTTTGAATTCTTGTTTCTTCATTCTTTTCTGTTTGTTTGTTTCTTTCTTCCTTCTGGTACACACCATTGATTTGAGTCCAAGTTTTCTTCCCATCACTATTGGTTCCCTGTGCATTTTCCTTCGTTTCACTTAGCATAGCCTTCATTTTTTCATCTAATTGCAACCAAAATCAACCAATTCTGTGAGCATCCTGATCACCAGTGCTTTGAACTGTGCATCTGATAGGTTGGCTATCTCTTGATCACTTAAAAGTATTGTCTCTGGTGGTTTGACCTCTTCTTTCATTTGAGCCATTCCCCCGCCCCCTTTTTTTTTTTTTTTTTTTGGTCTGGTTGTGCCTGTTATGTAGGGGGGCGGAGCCTTAGGTGTTCACCAGGGCAGGGCAACCCAGTCACAGAGTTGTGACCTGTATGTGGAGGCAGGGTCAGAGAGGGAACAATGGTGCTTGCTCTGCTATCTCTAAGATTTCAGTCCCCTCTGTGAGTCTGAGAGTCCCTCCCAGCACCTCAACCCCCACAAGTGTTTTCAATCGGTGCTTTTAGGCTTTATTTCCCAGTGCTGGGGCCCTGGGTTTCACAGTCTGTCTCGCTGCCTGTTTTCACCTGGTTTATCTGCATGCGAATGTGTGACTTCGGTCAGCCGCCTTGCACACCTCGCTGAGTCTGCTCATTGCCTCCCCGAGCCTGGGGTCTGCTAACCGCCAACTGCACATCTGGCACCATTAGCCACTGCTTTTTCCTGCCACGATCCCTCTCTGAGCCTACTCCACCCCTCTTACCAGTCTGGGTGAATCGTTGTCTGACTTCATACAATTCAATTTTCTATCTGTTCTGGTTGGGGTTTTTTTGTTTCTAAATTTTTGTTGTCCTTAATTTTGGTTGTGAGAGGAGGTACAGTGTGTCCACTAATGCCTCCATCTTGGCTGGAATTCTGTTTTTCTTTACTTAAGTGTGAAGGGAATGTCTGTCACTTAAAATTGGGAGAATCTCAACTACTATGACATACAAGGAGTCACACAGGACCACACATAGAGTCAGCCCTATAGTAATACTATGTACAGATCAAAGTCCTGACATTACTTCCTCCAAGAAAGTTCCCCAACTCCATCCTCTCCTCTCCCAGATAGACACAAGCCCCCTTCCAGGAGGTCTAGAGATGCTGCTTCTGGTAGCTGTGTGCCCCCAAGCAAGGCAGTTCCCCTCCCTCAGGCTCCGTTTCTTCCTCTACAAAGGGTGGGTAAACACTGCAGCCATAAAAGCACTGCACAGTGGGCTGGAGAACTCAATGGGCTGCTGTGGAGGGGCCTGTGCAGAGCTTCCCTGCACCCCTGGATGTGCAGATGGGCAAAGGGGAGGAGGACTCACTCCGGGGCCTGACCGGCTCTGTTCCTCACAGTAACTGAACCATTGGTTCTCTCTTATGGCCTTACAACCCCAGGGCCTCTTATTTTCTCAATGAGGCCATGAGTTTGTCATTATATTTTTAAATGAGTGAAATTAGGCAATGTGCTGTGCATAGGTCAGCTTCCTTTCCCAAGGTCGAGGAGAGAAATGTATGCCTGAATGGGGCTGGGGAGAGGGGTAGGGTGCTGGGTGGGGGTAAAGTTCTGGAAGGCCATAATGGGTGTTAAAGGTGAATTATTGCTGGGAGGTGAGATTTCAGATTATTTTAATTTAATTCTTTATGCCTTTTTGTTTAACATTTTACCAGTTTTTCTACCATGAAAATATATTCCTTTTCTAATCAGTCCAAAAATGAGTTTTATTTTAAATGAAAGAAGGAATTAAAAACAGAAGTAACCTGGACTTCAAAGTTGGCAGGAGGAAAGAAGTTGACCGCTGACATAATAGAACCAAGGTGGAGGGGATTTTCCTCATGAAGAACACTAAATTGTTGGCGTTCCCCTTTGTCCTTTGGAATTTCTGTCCATTTTACTTTATGCAAAATGGCAGTGAACATGAGGTTTTCTTGCTAAGACTATAAAGAAAGGAGACTGCTACCCCCCAGTGCAGCATGGGAGACAGAGAAAGACAAGTTCCCACCCACAGTCAACTAATATTATCAGAGTTTTCCAACAATTAAGTCTTCTGGTGTGGAAGGAAACCATTTACTTAAATCTAGATTTCAGACTGGAAGCCAGAAACTCCAAATGTCTCCACACCTATTCCCATGCAGACATCACTAGATGATCACCACACTCCTCCCACTGAGCTCCGGCAAAGATTCATGATGGTTTCTCAGGAAACCACCCTGGTGGATTGAATTGGACTAGAGGATGAGACCTGTGGGCCTCCCCAAAGCTTCAGGGGGAGTGGCAGACTGGAGGGGCAAGCAGTCGGCTGGAATGAGGCTGAGAGCTCCAGAGCTGAGAGCAAGCCAGCCTGTGTCAGGAGTCAGGGCAGGGGTCTCAGACTGGAGCCCGCATCAGAACCACCCAGAGATCCTGTAACCAAAACACACACAGTTAGCGATTCATCAGGTCCCGGTGGAGCCTGAGAACCTGCAGCTCTAACAAATTCCCAGGGGATGTGGATGCTGCCGGTTCCAGACCCGGCTTTGAGAATTGTAGGATTAGAACAAGAAGAACTGAGCATTAGTTCCTTAGTGACTGAGGTTGATTAGAATTCAGTGGTTCTCAACATTAACTGCATTCAAACCAACCAGGGAATCTATAAAATAATCTGACCTGATCCCTCACCTCCACTCCCAAGATTTTGACTTAGTTGGGTTTTGGGAATTGGGGGGCAATGTGGATATATTTTTTAAAGGTCCTCAAGTGATTCAAATATGAGCTAAAATTGAAAACCACTGCTATAGACCTTTTTAAAGTATTAGATTTCTATTGCCTTTACCTCTTGTTCCTTATAATATCTTTTTCCCTATTTAAATTTATTTGGTATAATTGCTTATGGCTATAACTTCGGCTCCTAAGATGGAGCTTGGTGGTAGGCATTTAATCATTACTTATTGAAAGATTCATTTCTCTGATGAGTGACATAGAAGTCCTAATGTGGTTGTAATACGAATTATAGGCATGTCACTTCACTTTACTGTACTTCACAAGTGCTGAGCTCTTTTTCAAATTGAAGGCAAGACCCTCCACCAGCAAAATGATCATGACTCACTTTATTGTGATGCCTCTGAGGGATGCCTGTACTGGATCCAGTGGAGACTACTGCAATTATAACCGAAAGTTTAAAGAAGGGGTGTTCCATCTTGTAAATCTAGAATATGCTATTTGGTCCAAGAGCAAGGTAGATAAATCTGCCACATTGAAACTCTTATTTTAACAAATGTAATAAAAGAGAAAGAGAAGGAGGAAAAAAGGGAGGGAGGAAAGGAAGGAAGGAGTTGGTTCTGACACATCCCCAGCTGTGTTTTAAAGTTGAATGTGAAAAGATATGTGCACATATTTATTGCAGCATTATTTGCAACAACCAAGATATGGAAGAACCTAAGTGCCCATCGATAGATAAATGGATAGAGAAGATGTGGTACATCTATACAACGGAATACCACTTACCCATAAAAAGGAGTGAAATCTTACTATCTGTGACAACAGGGATGGACCTATTATGCCAAATAAGTCAATCAGAGAAAGACAAATACAATAGTTCACTTATAGTGGAAATCTAAGAGACAAAATTAACCGACGAACAAAACAGAAACAAAATTGCAGACATGGAGAACAGACTGGAGTTGCCATCTGGACGGGTGGGGGCGGGGTGAGAAAGTGAACGGGTTCAGGAGTCCAGATTGCCAGTCCCAAACGCAGTCAGGGGACGTGAAGTGCAGCTTAGGGGACATAGTCAATAAACTGCATTAACGACATATGGTGTCAGATGGCTATTAAACTTACCAAGGGGATTGCTTCATAAGTTATATAAATGTCTACCCGAAACTAGAATAACAATGCATGTCAACTGTAACTGAAAATGTTTTAAATTTTTAAAAAAGGGGAGAGAAAGGATTTAACTAAATCAAAATATTTTGAATTTTTTTTAAAGATGATATAGAGCTACGAGCTGATCTCTGGGCTGCAATGCCCTCCTGCCACCACCCTGCCCACTCCAACATCCACACCCTCATGCCTTTTTTCACCCACATGCCTGCCACTGTTTCCAACTTGGTACCAGTCCTACGATAACCAGACCGTAGTGTGATCCTCCTCACCCACTCATGTCACAGGTATTACTGTCAACATCTCACACAGGAGGAAAATGAAGCTCCCCAAAGTGACAGGTGGCAAAGCTGGGATTTGAACCATGGAAGCCCACGTTCTTATGAAGCCAAAGGGAGCCCAGCCTCAGCATTGAGCCTGAGTTCCAGAGGACAAAGCCCTTGGTCTGAGGGTGAAGCCTGGGCTTAAGGACCCCAGTCAGGAAGTCACCACAACATCATTCCTGGCCCCTGAGGGCAACAGATCAGGGCAGGGGCTTCGGGCAGCATGGATGGGAACCTGCTTCTGCTGTAGAGACAGGAAAGCTAAAACAAACGCATGGCCTCAAGGATTCAAGGGTCTGGGGAGCTGAGGTGGCTGGATGTGGCACTCTGGGGTGGGAGAGACAGTGCTGAGCTGTCACTCCTTCTTACTCTCACCTGTAGGCTACCTGCATTCCAGGACTGCTTGGGAACCGAAATCCAAGGGACTGGACTCTAGGGCCAATATCCCCTCATGGAAGTGTGTCCAGCCAAGAAGGCAGGAGGAGGGGGCTGGCAAGTCCCACAGCCCAGCCCCGAGGCCACACATGATTGCAGGGCTATTTTTAAAAAGATACCAATCTTTGCACAAGGGCCTAGACTTGGCAGGCTCCTCCTCCCACAGGGCATCTCCCCAGGCCGGGGAGAAGGAGACAGCTCCATCCCAATCACAGTTTCAGGGATTGAGTCGTCTTTCTCTAAATAAGTAAATTAGCTCTAATACCCTTATTTGCTATCAACCTTATAAACCTAATGCAAACCAGATGGGCCTTGCTTCCCGAGCCCCCTCATGCCGTATGGCCCGGCCTCCTCAGGTCTGCCTTTGGCTAACTGGTTTCCTTAGCCCCTGCACCCCTCCTTCCTCACTCCCACGTAAACAGCCCCTCCAAAAGGAAAGCGCATTTGGATTGCTGCCCATGCAAAAGGCTTACTTGGGTGCTTCCGACCTTCCTGGGAAGCTAGCTCTGAAGCTAAACAGAGATTACTCATTTTCAGGGTCAACCCCAATGGAAACTTTTGTTCCCCTATCTCATAATTTATTATTTTGTAATAAAAAGCATTGATGATTTTTCTTCCTCAATGGCAAAAGTAATGTTTTCATTTCTGAAACATAAAACAAGGCAGAGACATGGAAAGAAGACAATGTAAAATCAGCTATAATCTCTCTGCACAGATGGCTAGCATTCTGGAAACTAGTTTCCAGACTTTCATCTGGGGTAGAAGTTGGCAAACTTTTTCTCTAAAAGGCCAGATAGTGAATATTTTGGCCCTTGTGGGGCATATTATCTCTGTTGCAGCTACTAAACCCAGCTGCTGCAGTGTGAAAGAGCCATAGACAGTATGTCAAGGAATGGATGGACAGTATACCAATAAAACTTTATTTACAAAAAAAATCAGGTACTGGGAGACATTTAGCCCACAAATTATAACTTGCTAACCCCTGGTCTAGAGCAGTGGTGTACAATAGAAATGAAGTCTGAGCCACATATCTCATTTAACATTTTCTATTAGTCACATTAGAAAAAGTTAAGAGAAATATGTGAAATTATTATTTATAATATATTTTATTTAACCTCATATATACAAAATAGTTCAACATGAACTGCAATGTTAAAAAAAATTATCAATGAGATGTTTTATACGTCTGGGGTACCCAATCTTCAAAACCCAGGCCTGATTTACACCCACAGCACATCTCAGCTCAGATTAGCCACATTTCAGATGTCCCACGGCCCTGCGTGACAAGCGGCCACTGTACTGGACGATGTGAGCCTCTACTCCACTTCACCTCCCACTTTTATTTTTTACCAGTTGTGATGCTCCACTCACTCCATACCTGGCCATTATCAATTAACCTCTCTGGGTTCTAGTTTCCTCATCTGTCAAGTGAAGAACATAATGCATGTCTCATAATGTTGGTATAAAAATTAAATGAGAAAATTGCTTAAAAGTCTAGCTTGGGGTTTGGCAAACAACAGATATTCAATGAGTACAAACTCTGAGGTTAGCTCTTAGTATAAAGACAAAGCCACAGAAGAACATTTTCTTGTCAGCATTCTCATCATCCCCATGACCAGAGCTGTAAATGCCTTCAGACATCAACCATCCAGCCCAACTCCCAGTGTATGTTGGGAGTGGGGAGGGTGTGGGGTAGCCTGAGGCCCAGAGACATTAAGTGACTTATCCAAAGTCACTCAGCAGAAAAGCCTAGAAGCCATTAGTAATAATGGGTACATGAAACATTTTAAACATCATTTTTTATTCATCAAAAATCCAATTATTTTGAAAATCAATGTATATAATTTACCATATCAATAGATTAAATAATAAAAACTATATGATAATGTTGTCAATGCTGAAAAAAAAGCACTTGATAAAATTTAACATCCATTGTTGACCAAAAAGAAACTCTCAGAAAACTAGGAATACAGGAGCACTTCCTTAACCTAATAAAGGGAACTACTAAAAACCTACAGTTAATGGTGAGATTTAACAGTGAGAGGCTGAATGCTATTCCTCACATTATACTAGAAGTCCCAGCCAGTGCAATAAGGCAAGAAAAAGAAATAAAAGGCATACAGATTGGAAAGGAAGAAATAAAACTGTCTTATTTGCAGTTGACATGATTATCTGTTTAGAAAATCCCAATAAACCTTTTTTAAAAGACCTGCTAAAATAAATAAATAAGTTCAGCAAGGTCACAAGACACAGGTCAAGATATATAAAGAACTCTACAATTTGAGAACTCTACAATCAGTTTAAAACTCTACAATTTGACACATACCTCACACTTTATCCAAAAAGTAACTCGAAATGGTTCATTAACCTAAATGTAAGATGTAAAACTATAAAGTTACTAGAAAAAATATGATAAAATATACATCATCTGTGTTTGGCAATGAGTGTTTAGATGTGTCACCAAAAGCATATTCTAAAAAGGGCAAAATTAATACATTTTACTTTATGAAAATTAAGGACATTTACTTTGTGAAAGACAATGTTAAGAGAATGAAAAGACAAGCAACACATGTGGAAAAAATATTTGAAATCATATATCTGATAAAAGGATTTGTATCTAGAATATATAAAGATCTCTTAAAACTCAACAATAAGAAAATACACAAACCAATTTAAAAATGGGCAAAAGGTCTAAACAGGCACTTCACCAAAAAAGATATATGGAATGCAAACAAGCATATGAAAAAAATGTTCAACATCAGCTGTCATTAAGAAAATGCAAATTAAAACTACAGTGAGATATTACTACAGTGCATTAAAATGGCTAAAATCCAAAAACCTGGAAGGAATTTCCATTCCTTGCTGGGACCACAAAATGGTAGACTCACCTCTGAAGACAGTTTGGCAGTTTCTTATAAAGTTAAACATACACTCACTTTACAACCTAGCAATCTTATCCCTAGGTATTTACTGAAGTGAATTAAAAAACTCATATTCACAAAATTGTTTATGTGAATGTTCATAACAGCTCTATTTTCCAAAACCTGGAAGCAACCAAGATGTCCTTCAGCAGTTGACTAGATAAACAAACCAGCCTGTCCATGCGGTGGAATACCACTCAGCAATGGAAAGGAATGTGCTCCTACTGATCCCTGCAACAACGTGAATTAACAGTAAATATATTTTTGCTAAGTTAAAGAAATCAGATCCCAAAGGCTATATATTACATATTCCATTTACATGGCAGTCTAGAAAATGAAAAACTGTAGAATGGAAAATAGATAAGTAGCTGCCAGAAACTGGGGGAACGGAGAGTAATTCATTGCAAAGGGGAACACACAGGAATTCTCAGGGTGTCTGGAACTATTCTGAAAGGCACAGGGCAATGGATCAGATAAAGTCACTAACGGAAAAGTGGGTGAAATCTGAACAAAGTGCATAGTTTAGTCAGTAGTGATGTACCAGAGTTAATTCCTTAGTGTTGACAAATGTCCAATGGCTGTGGAAGATGACAATATTAGGGGCAACTGGGTAAAAGGTATATGAGAACTCTCTGCATTTACTATCTTCACAACTTGGGAGTAAGGGCAGACCTCAATCTTCCCGTGTACAGAGGAACTGAGATGCCCCGGAGAGGTAAGGACCTCGCCCATGTCACAGAAGAGTAAGTGCTGGCATTGCTTTGCAATTCCTGTCTCATTCTCCCTCCAACCTCAGAGGATGTCCACTAACCACCCATTTTTAAAATGCTGGGGTGGACTCATACCATGTTCCTGAAGTGAATGTGATGGTCCTCAGCGATCTTTGCTTAACATTTCCAGTCCACCTTCCTGTGGCACATGCCAGGCAGGGTTACACTACCCTCCCACACATTTCTTGTGGTTGGATGGATCATGCGACTAGTTCTAGCCAATAAGTTTTGAGCAGAAGTGGCACATGTCATTCCAGGCCAGAACTTCCAACCAGAGGTGCGAGACCCTCTGGAGTTCCCACTTCCCTCTGGCATGGGCATGGGCGACATCAGAGTGGTAGCTGCTCTGATAGCCTAGGCTCTGAGTGACCACAATGAGATGAACCCCTGTCCTGTCCTGCATTGAGCACATGGGGTCAGCGAGAGATGAGCATTGTTCATGTTATGCCACTGAGATTCAGGGGTTACTTATTACTGTGGCGTGACCTCACTTACCATGACCAATACAGTATGAGTGGACTATTGCTAGGTGTTAAGTCTGAAAAATAAAGAGGCGGAACTCCATGTTAAACTGGCTTGGAAAAATTGGATCAGACTCTCTTGACCCTGTGTTTTTCACATGACCTGTACAGTGTGAGTGTGTCAGGAACACTGCTAGATACCTTCTTGAGTGTAGTCTCACTGAACCTGAATTTTAAATGAGGAAACTGAGACCTCCGAAGATGAGCTGCTCAGTCAACCTTCCACTGCTGGGTGCCCTTGCCCATCCTCCCCAGCCCCTCTGCTCCGTTGCCGACTCCTGACTGCCACACAGTTGTGCTGTGCGGAAGAGGAGGAGGAATCAGATGTCCGCCCACAGCCTGTGGGATGCTGAGAAGGACATCCTGGGAGAAGGCGGCTTGTGGGTGAGTTGTCAGCTGCCCGGGGACTCCACTTGCTGCTGCCTGTTTAAATACCCACAAACTCAGTTTCCCCCTCTTGCTCACAATGGAGTATGTGCGTTGTTGTGAAGGTGAAGAATTTGGACAAATTTTGCTTAGCTCATGTTGTGGTCTGCGACCCCCCAAAATGATGACCCCCGTGTCCTAATCCTAGAACCTGTGGGTGTGACCTTATTTGAAAGGGTTTTGTAGACATGACTAAGTTAAAATGATTCTGGAATATCTGGGTGGGCCATAACTCCAATGACAGGTGTCCTTATAAGAGAAAGACAGAGGGAGATTTGAGACAAAGATGCAGAAGAGAGATAATGTGAGGACAGAGGTAGAGACTGGAGGGATGTGGTCACAGGCCAAAGAATGCCTGGGGCCCCCAGAGGCTAGAAGAGGCAGGAAGGCTCCTCCCCTGTATCCTTCGGATGGAGCACAGTCCTGCGCACACCTTGACTGCAGACTCCTGCTGTCTGGCCCTGGAAAGGATGTGCGTCTGTCCTTGTGAGCCCCCAGTTTTCTTGCAACGGCCAAAGGAAATGCAGACGACCCAGTTCCGACACTGGGTTCGTGCTCAGTAAACGGCAGCTGTTCTTCACTCAACAGGTACATCTCTAGCACCAGCACCTGTGGTGGCCCTGGGGACACCACAGTGAACACCATCAGCATTATCATTAATAACATCATACAGTGTATGGTTCTCATTCATCCTTGGGCCCTTTTACTGAACACGTCATGACCACCTTGTGACCATGTCTAAGCACAGCAAACCTTAACCTCCTGCCAGAGCGGCAGAGGCAGAGCACCAAAGCCCCACTCCTCTTCATCTGGGTGCCTCCTCCTCATCCTTGGCACAGGCTACAGGCTCCTCCAGCCTGGGTTTCTGGGACAGTCCTTCAGTTCCCAGCACAATGGCCTCAGCCCCAGGCAGCACGAGCCCTGGTTACACTTGGCTGCCAGCAGTCAGAGGGTGTCTGAAGTCTCAGGGTGAGTTCCCAGCCGGTAAGCCTGGGTCCCCAGGCCCAAGGAGAATTCTGAGGCTTCGAGCTTCCAAGTTAGGATTCCAAGCTGCCCCTTTGGACTACAGAGCTCAGGGAAGCAGAGGCCTTTGGGGTCACACCAATGCCTCATTAGCTAGATAGTAACCAGAACCGAGAGGTGCCTGGGCTCCCGTCACTATTCCCACTAAAGCCCTCCAGGCTCACACGCACAGTCCCCTCAACCCAGCCAGAGCCAGGTTGCTGAGGCCAGTGACTCCACCTCCTCGGCCACAGTCTCCTCATCTGGAAAGTGGGCCTTTCAGAAGCACTTAACACACAAAGTGCTTGCATGCTGGATAATAAACAGTAGCTATTATTATACTTAACATCTGCATTAAATCGTGAAGTCTACAATGGATATTGTGGTTACAAGCTGAGTATCCACCAGCTCTGTCCTCCCAGAGAAAAATTGAGTCAATGCTCCCCACCCCCACCCCCACCTAGGATCTGAGCCCTGTGACCACAGGAAGGTGACTTCATCAGGAGCTGGCCCAGGAATGGCTGAGTCCTCCCAGGGACGCCCGCCACCAAGCCCAGTGGTGACTTAATCCATGCCACATGGAACCCTGGTAGGCACTGACCTTTGCCCATTAACCCCAGGCCCTGGCTGCCCTGGTGGAGAACTACCGTCTGTCCCCGATAACCTCCCTGACATAATTCAACTGGCCTCTCTCAGGCTGCAGAGATGGGCCGATAACACCACCCATTCTGGGGTCAAGTTAGCAGGGCACAGCTGACAGCCCTCACTGCCTATTGAAAACAAAAACCCCATGTCGCCAGGCCCTGTGAACAGACACCACTGCACTCTGAAATGCCTTTGCTCTGGAAACCTAGGGGGAATAGCGGCCTTGCAGCGGCCATGCAAGGACTGAAAGACTCCATCCTGGCAGGAAATGGCCAGACCCACCCCAAAAGAAGTTTGTCGTGTGGCCAAAAAGCCCCTCAGCCTCCTGCTTTGGCTGGGAAGAAACAACCTGGCTGCTTCCCTCATTCAGTGTTTTCAGATACAAGTTGTAAAAATGGGCCCAGGGGTCGTAAAGCCCTGATGCTCTCCTGCACCAAGATGGGTGCCACACCACAGGCACCCCAGAGCTCACCTGGGAGGTGACCTGTGAGTGCAGACTTTGCTTCCCAGGTGGGAGCAGAACCCTCTCCTGGAGAGCTTCAGAGTTAGGCAGGCCTGGGTTCAAGCCCCAGCTCCACCACTGCCTGCCTGAGCAACCTCTGGCAAGTTGCATGCCCTCTCTTGGCCTCGGTTTCTCATCTGTAGAATGGGGGTAGGACCAGGGGGCTATGGTAGGGACTTGAGAAGCTTCTAGCACAGGTATTAATGGTTCAATCAGTAGCATCTCCCACTCTTCCTGGCCTCAGTGTTGAGTTATCCTGGTGTCTCCTCAGTAAGAAGGCAGGAGGGTCAAGACCAGATGCGTGAACCCAAACTAACCCCTCAGGCCTCTATCCCTGCAGGTAAGTCCTGTGTTCCTGGTGCTGTAGGCACAAGATCTTCACCCTAGACCTGCCCGGCTCCCCTCATCTGGGCCCTGTTTCCTCACCTGTAACCAGGGGTCACCCCACTTGTCCTCTGAGACTCTTCCATCCTGAGGTGACCCTGAATGTGACACTCCCCTGCCCTTTCTGGGAAACTCAAGTCTGAAGAGAAAAGAGCACACCCCCAGGCATGACTCAGTCCCAAAGTATCTGTGGATGTGGTAGGAGAGGGAAGTGCTGTGGATGTGGTGGGGGTAGGGGTTGGGTCTGCCATCTTTGGGTGGGAAGGGTGCCTGTCTCTGGGAGTCCTGGTGTCCTATCCAATACACCAGGCTGGTTACTGAGACCCGTGTAAACGCAGGCAAAGCATGAGCCAGTGCGCGCTGACCATCCTGGGGACCCCAGGGCATGGAGGGAGCTCACCCCAGGCTGGGCCTTTAGAACCAGTCATGTCTTGGATACCTGGATATGGAAAGTGCTGTAAAGAATACCTGAAAATGCAGAAGTGGCTTTGGTAGGGGCTGGGAGAACTTGGAGGAGCACACTAGGAGAGGCCGAGATCGCCTTGAACTGGCTGTTAGTAGAAATATGGACAACAAGGGGCTGTTGGTCGGGGTACAGGGTGATTTGGGGAGTGCAGCATAGGCTGCCTAGCTCTCCCAGAGAACACCTGAATTAGGTTATGTCTTCAGAGCCCACAGCCTGCCCTGCACCTTGTGCCCTCCAGAACTGGGAAAGCCTGAGAAGAAGGAAGGAAGGGGGAATGAGGCTACGCAAGTTGGAGCACTGTGAACACACGGAGCCGCATACAGCACGGTGTCCACCTTGTTGCCCTTGGGAAGCTGACAAAGAAGGTTGTGTGTGGCTCATTCTGGTTCTTAGAAAGCAGGGAAAGGGGCTGCATGTTTTGGTCCCACTCTGCCGGCCTGGACCCAGGAGTTCAGAGACTGGCTACTCAAAGGACCGCCCCTGGCCAAGAGCAGCGGCAGCAGCGCCAGTGAGGTGCTGGCTCAGGATGCAGACCCTCGGGCCCCACACACAGACCCGCTGAACCTGGGGCTCTGGGGCGGGGCAGCCACCTGAGGAAGAGCCCCCGTGGTGCCGAAGAGTGCTGCCTGCCGAGAACCTGTGCTTTGGGGCTGGGAACCCCACGGGGTCCAGGGCGCCCTGGCCCCACAGCTCTGCTCTTGTCCTTGCAGCATCTCAGTTGTTCTTTTCCTATTTATGGCATTTTCAACAACAGCAAAATGTATGTACTCAAGTAGATATACAAATACTTAACCAATATATTTAAAGTAAATATATAAGTATATATATTTACAAATTCAATATCTGTAAGATTTCTTCAGACATGTTCGCTTTTCTACCAATTCAACTTGTGAGTGGTATTTTTTTAAATGCTGAGTAGCGACGTTATTTTTCAGATGCTACATATTCATTTAACTTCGCTTTTTAACAATGCTTTACTGAAGTATAAAATACATACAGAAAATTTCCTTATTTATGAGTATATGGATCAATTAATTCTCCTAAAGCTAACACACCCATGTAGCCAGATCCCAGGCCAGGACACAGAAGGTGACCCATTAGCTCCCAAAGCCCCCCACTCCCACTCGCCACTGCCGGACCGGACCCTGATCCTGACAGTGACGACGCCATGTCTGCCCTCCCACCACGTCCCATTCCAACCAGAAAAGGGTAAGGAAGTACATTAATGTCCCAAGGTTTCCCACGTGGCTATGTAGACACAGCCACGCAACATCCAGAAGAAAGTTACTGCAAAAGAAAACGTCTGCCCGCTCTGCTGGGCGCCCACTCTGTCACTGAACCAAGGACCCCTGCTCTGGGCAGCCTCCCCCTTCTGGCCTGTGATCTATTTGGCCCTGCTCCACTTCTTTGGGGACCCCTGTCCTGATCGAGGAGGATGAGCCAGGGTTCAAGTCCCATCTTCGCCACTCAGTAACTGGGAGCCTTGACACATCACAGCTGCTCTGAGCCTCAGTTTCCCCCCCCTGCAAAATGGACACCACAATAGGCACCCCTCTCCCAGGTGGCCGTGAAGGTGAATTAAATGAGTCAGGAGGGAGAGCCTGCAGCAGCCTGGCTGACAGGACACCAGCCTGGGAGCTCGGGCGGCCCCGCCTGCCCGGAGCCCTGACTCTCTCACCCACAGGGTTGGCGACAACACCCCACAGGGTTACAGTGAAGAATGGGGTTTGTAAAAGATCTGGTGCATGGTGTGTCTTGCCACCACTGTTTGTTATTATATTAAAAAAATTATTATTATCCTCATCTACCCAGCTGAGGAGAGAGAGTCACCTCCTTGAGGCAGGTGGAGGTCACCCACAGGGCAGCTGGGGAAGTCTGGCCCCCTGGCTGCCCACCCCCGACCTGGGAGATAAAGTCCAATGCAAACCATCTGGGCTGGGACGTGTCAGCTGTAGCCTCTATGAGAGGAGATGTGTCATCGGCCAGAGGCCAGCTCCCTGAGCTACAGATAACCTGAGACCCCTCGGGAATGGAGCTCACCCACTGAGAGGCTGGGAGGCCTCACAGGGCACCCTCCATGCAGGAGCCGTCAGCCCTGCCCTCCCCTTGCCCCACTTCCAACTAGCCACCAGCAGCCACCAGGAGGTGCTCAAAGATGCTTGTTTGATGAGTGAGCAAAGGGGTGCTGGGTCCCCTTGTCCTCTGGCACATTATAAATCCCTCCTTTCTTGGTCACTCCACCTCCCCTCTGCCCAGGACACTGGCACCTGGGAGTTTCACCCGTCTTACAGTCTGCAGCATCTGTGGCCCGACAACTCAACACCTAACAATCTGTTCTTCGGACTTCTTCTACCAGGAAGCCAGAATGGACTCACCATTGCCCATCCCAGTGCTACGTAAGATGCAAAACAATGGTCTGGACACAACAGAAGTCTTTCAATAGTGGTGGTCAGATGTAACCTTGCCCACTGCCTAGTGGAGGGGCCAATCCTCCAAAAAACAATTAGCTTCAAAAACAGTATTGCTTTGTTTTACTAAATTACGTACCTCATCCAAGTCCCTGGAAGACCTAGCGACTGCAGGAAGAACTTCTGCATCCTTGTCCTGCCTCACCACAGATGAGCACCATTACTTTTGCAGACAAGAAAAACTCACCAAGAGCTGGAGGTGACCAGGCAGCCACAGGACCAGGGGGTAGAGAGAGGAGCAGGGGCATCTGGAGGCCTGAGCTGAGGGCAGCCGTAGCTGGTTTGACTAATGGACCGGCCCCCACCTCGACAGGGCTTGCAGGCACCAGGCCAGATAAACGCATCGCCTGTCCAGGCCATTTTTCCTCAGCTATCTCTTGTTGAGGCCATGCTAACACCCCGTCAGCCCGCCAAGTGATGGATGGTCTTGGGAAGCCACCCACCCTACCCCCTCGGGCTAACCCTCAGGGGGCAGCTTTGCAGACCCTGTCTGCTAATCTTCAAGACTGTTTCTCTTTGGGGTAAAAAGTCAGCACCCCAGATTGGGGCTTCACACACCTCTACACACACTCATACACACACACTAGCAGTGCATGACAGCCAGCTCTTAAAGCTTGGAACTCAGCAAGCCCAGTTCCCAGGAGCTTATCCGAGATCGCACATCCACATGTCTAGCTTGTTATAATATTAAACCTTTGCAAGTCTTTATGGGGGCCACACTCAATTTTGGGGGCTATGATGCCAGTAGAGCGATCTTGGACAAGGAGGCCAGATGACTCAGACCCAACTATTTCCTGGGGAAAGCTGGTCAGTGGTTCCTGTCCCCCCAAATCCTTAAAGACAGTCAAAACCAGTAAACTGAATAGAAAGCCTTCCACCAAACAGTCCGCCTTAAAGTCATAAACTTCCTGTGAAGCAAAATAGAACTAGCTTCACGTGCTCCAGTTATGGAATGAATGCGGACCTGTCGCGTGGCCAAGCTGGATAAACAGCAGACTTTCCATTTGTCCTGACCTCTCCTCGGGCACACTCATGCCAGTCTCAAACCGCACCCTCACCCTGGCCGTCTCTGGGGAAATGACAAACACCGGATAGAACTGAGGGGACCCCGGAGCCCGGATGCCCACCATCCAGCACTGTTTATGTTTGAGGCTGTCCTGGAAGAAAAATGTGAGAACGCCTTTCCAGAACATGGTGGTCCAGCGAGGCCTCCCGGGTGCCAGGGAAGCCACACAATAGGGGCAATGCGTATCGGAAGGATAGGGCTGGGCACGGCCTCAGGAGATGGATGGGGCAGATTCGGCCCTTCCCTCCGCTTTCTGCCCGGATGCTGCAGAGAGGCACCTAAGCTCTGCTCCGCCCCCGATCCCCCATTGACCTTCTCCCTCTGTCCATCAAGTTGTGTTAGCATATCCTCATGTACTGCACCCGTAAATACGCTAATTTGGGGCAAGGGACATTCAAGATGGACACACAAGCGTTCCTATGAAGGTTGTTGGTTAAAGTCCTCTCTGGAAGCAATTTTTTTTTTTAATTTTATTCCAGCTCAAATGCTGTTGTTCATTCAGAGGTATGGTGAGTTTCTCTGAAATGAGAAGCTCTCTGAACAGACAGCTCTCCTTGGAAAAGACATTGACCTTTAGCTGAGAGGAATCAAGAAAACTTGTGACTTCCCAGGAGTCTCCAAGAGAATCAGGCTCTTAGGCAATGTCACCATCACCGGTCTCATATCTTAATAGTGACCAAATTATCTGAGATCAACCCAGAAAGAAGAGAGGTGGTGTTTATCAGGGCCCCACCCAGTGCAGAGTGCTGTTGTCGCAGCCCGCAGCGTCCGAGGGAAAGCCGGCTGCTTCTGCGGACCAGGAACGTTCCTCGCGGGTTTTCAGAAGCCTTGCTTCTGGGGGAACTTCAGATCTATGTTTCGAGTAAAGGTTTTGTTATGTTTTGTTTTGTTTTTTTAGTAGCTCCATGAGTGGGAGCCAATGACTCTGCCCCTCTCTGCCTGGGTTTTCTCACCTTCAGAATGGAGATAATAACAGTACCCACCTCCCTCAAAGGGTAGCTGTCAGAAGCAAATGAAATGACCCACATACAACTCTTATCACCGCACTCTTGGCCTCATGAATCTGCTTTAGAGAACAGATAGGTCAAGCCGTGTCTAACAGAGACCCCAATAAACAAAAGTCCGTTTCTCTCCATTCTCCATCCCTAGCGGCTGCCCCCATCCTCACGGCCCAGAGCCACTCACCACCCGCCATCCATCCACATGCTCCCACAGGGGACCAGTAGAGGATATACAGGGTGCTGGGAAGATCCAGAACGGAATCACCACCACCCTTTGGTCAGCACTTGGTCATGTGGCCACACCCATTTGCAAGAGAGGCTGGGAAATGGAGTCTTTATTTTGAGCAGTCATTTCACTTGCTTAAAATTGGGGGTGTTATTATGTTGAGAAAGGGAAGATGGGTATCAGAAGGTAATGAGCAGTCCCAGCCATGTCCCTATGAGGTGAGTACTGTTACCTCTGTTTCACAGATGACGACACTGAGGATGAGAGGTGAATTACTCCAAAGCACACAGCTTCTTAAAAATCACCAGCGTTACCCTCTGGACAACACCACCTCCTAAGCAGTGGCCAGAAGGGGGCATGTTTTCTCTGTGCCAACTCAGAACCTCACAGAGCAAGCAGGGTGGTCATTTGGGCGCAGGGTGAGCTTCAGAAAGCACAGATCAGCAAAGGTACGCCACTGGGACCTCCCAGGAAGAGACCACAAACACAGGCAGGCAGCCTGCTCTCAGGAATGTGGCTGCTCCAAGGTGGGAGGCACCCAAAGACAACTTTCTACACTGGTCATTTTTTTCGTTGTCTCAAGGGATTAAGATAGCAGAGAGGGAGCATCTCCCTGGAGAGCTGTGGCCGCCCCCACTCGGGCTAGCAAGCTCTCCCCGCTGGCCTCACCCAGCGGTGCCCAGCGGGGCAGGATGGCCTGAGAGGGACAGCACTCTACTCCTGCTCTTCACACTAATGAGCCAACACCACCTGGGGACTCCTCTTGAGTCTGACCATGAGCAATATCCCAAAGGGGAAGCCAGCGTTATACCTCCATTCCCCAGTATGGACACTGAGGCACAGAGAGGTGACTCAACCTGCCCAGATGACTCAGGTGGCCCAGCAGGGGCTTGGAACCCAGGTTACTGGGCACCATGACATCAGCCTGGTCCCACACAGAACCCCTGCCTTCTCAGGGCAGGTGAAGTTCAATGGGAGTGTAGCTCAGGACAACCTCTCCGTAAACGCTTCTGCCAATTGTCTTTTACATAGCTCTGGGGAGCCACCCCTCAGACAGGTCCTACAGTCTGACAGATTTGGATTTGAAAAGAATATTTTTGCCACTCAGGTGTTAGGCTTGGGCTGCCTGTGTGCAAGTCTTGGCTGTGCTTCCTCTGCTGGACGCATTGCCTCTCCGGGACACAGTTTCCTCATCTGTGCTGTGGAAGGGGAGTGAATGCTCACTAGGACCGTCGGAGAAAGCCCCCTCTCCAATAGCGACCATTGGCACCGCTATCCTTATCTGTGATTTTCTTTGCTTTTGAAGTGAGATAAAATTTTAAAGAATTAAACGTAAGGAAGAAAGAGATGGAGAGGAATATACAAATTACAAGATACAGAAGAGATTGTTTTAACTCTTTTTAAAGATTTTACTTATTAACTTTTAGAGGGGAAGGGAGGGAGAAAGAGAGGGAGAGAAACATCAATGTGTGTTTGCCTCTCACTTGCCCCCAACTGGGGACCTGGCCTGCAACCCTGGCACATGCCCTGATCAGGAATCAACTGGTGACCCTGTTGTTCTCAGGCCAGCATTCAATCTACTGAGCCACACCAGCCAGAGCAAGACAGAATAGATTATAGCCAAAAATAAAATAAAAAATTTTTAGCCTTCTTAAATTTTAAAGCCTGGTTCTTACCTGCAGAGAAACTGGCCTGGACACAAACAGCCCTGACCAGGAGAGAGGCATGAGTAATGCAGAGACAGCCGCCAGGTGCTCAGGCCCCAGGCCAGGCCCGGGTCCAACACTCCTATCTCCTCAAACAAAACAGTGCCTCCAGCAAGAGCCTCATTTCACCTATGAGGATGCTGAGCCTCAGGAAGTCACAAGTTCAAGTCACACCACTCGTGGTGGCGAGCAGGATTGCTCCCCAAGTGCACCCAACTCCAGTGCCCCAGACTATGTGCCAGGACCACCAGATGACAGAGACTTAGAGCCTCAGACAAGGGTTGGAGAGAAAGTAGCTTATTTGGAGAGGAGGGGAAATGAGCAGAGCATCAGCAAGGGGTGGAGAGGGGCAAAGCAGCACTACTGGGGTTTAGAGATTGGGAGACTTTGTAGGCAATTCTCAGTCCCTAGGGCATGCTGGCAGGTAAAGGTGTCCATCCAGGGGGTGAGGAGCTTTCACTCCTGCCCTTTGTGGTCTACCCTGCAGGTGGGCTTCCTCTAAAGCCCCAGGCAGAGGTTCCCAGGTGTGTAACACAGGAAGCCAGCAACCCATTCAGGAGCCTCAGGTGCCCAGGGGATGTGGGCAGGGCTACTCAGGCTGACACTGGAGAGTGGCTTCACATAACATCGCTGCACCTGCACTTCCACTGTCTGCATTCCTTCCCCTTATCTACATGTTCCTGAGTTTTAGATAATATCCTTCATAACAAGAAGAGCGTAATAAAAGTAACTGTGAATTTTTAAAAAGACATAAGAACTGTTTGCACATAATTTCTCCCCAGATGTCAGCTCTGCGGTGTCACAGGCAGGGGGGCCTGGACAGCTTCCTTCCCACCAGGTCCCTGCCTCTGGTCACACACCCCAGCCCAGCTTCCTCGGACACCTGTGGCCCATCAAGGGACATGTCTATATATTTAAACAGCTAGTGGTACCCACCAGTAGCCTGAGGCCATTGCTGGCCAGCTGCAGTAACCCGGTCCTGGCAAGGGTCCCTTCAGATAGAAACTTCCTCACTTCTTGGTGGTCAGGATTGGACTGGCCCCATTGTGGGAGCTTGCCCTTTTTAATCCAAATTAACATTAAAACATTGCCTGTTGGAGGAAGCATGCAGGATGCAGTGAGCATGTGGGCTGCATGGGGACTTGCGGACCCCACATGGGGACACAAGTGCCCTTCACCCCCATGGCCCCACTCACCTGGAGATGATCCAGGTCTGCAAGCCTCGGCCCCCTGAGCCCAGCCATGCAAATTTCAGCTGTTCTGCGTGGTCACTGGGCAAAGTTTTTATTTCAGTGATAAATTTGTTTATTTTCATGTTTAGTAGAAAAATGCAAAATTAAGTATCAGTCCCATCCTTCTTCAGGAACCACTGGGACTGAATTTCCTTTTATATGTTTAATTGTCTTCTATAGTGAATCTATTTAAAGAAAAATAGGATGCGGGGAACAAAAACATGGCAGGAATAGATGAAGTTAGGTTGGTGCCCCGCCTGTAGCCCTGCCCCCATGCCCTCCCCATAGCCCTTGGCCACCTGCGTCTTCAGAGCCAGGTGCGGCCCCGGGAGCCTGGGAGTGCTGGGAAACCTTCTGCCTGCTCACGACAGGCTTCCCGGGGATGAGCACATTGGCTTCCCATCCCTCAGGGACAACTCTGAGACATAATCTGGGCTGTGTTCCTTCCAGAAGCTCTAGGGAGAATCTGTTCTCAGCTTCTAGAAAGGCCTGCATTCCTTGGATCATGGCCCCTTCCACCATCTCCAAGGCCAGCAGCAGTGTGACATCTTCAAATCCTTGTCTTATACCGTAGGAGCCAGCATGAGACTTTTGCATGGAATTCGACCTCATGATGCTGTGACACCCACTCAGATCCCAAAGGACCCACTGTCGGCCAGGGTTCCCAGACACTCCTCAGTCTTAGCCACCTGTAGGAATGTCAAATTTGTCTCAAAGTTGACCCTGACAGCCTGCTCCCCTAAAAGACCCTGAATGCTTTTCTTCAAAGAACCCAGAACCGCCCACCCCCCTCCACTCTGTCTGCAGTCGCTGGATCCCTAAGCCACTGGCACAGAGCAGATACCCTGCTGGGCAGAGGTGGGAAAGCTGCAGCCAACTGGGTCACTCTTGCCAGAGGAGATGATTCTTCCCTAAACTCTGGACTTGGTAGTAGAGTCTGACTGTCAGGGTTCAAAGCCCAGCTCTTCCACTTTCTAACTAAGTGAAACTTGGCAACTCACTTCCTTTCTCTAAGCCTCCATTTTCCCATCTGTGAAATGGGATAATAATATTTACACACCCCCAGGAGTGATGTTCAAAATGTCTAACAACTTGTCTACAATAGGCATCAACCATCGGAGCAGCGCCAGGCATGAACAATCAATCTAAGAGCTGAGCACCAGTCTCACCCAGCTCCTGAGCCATTGTAAGGTTCAATGAGAGAAGGCATTTAAACACAGTGCGCTTTCAAGCAGTGGTGGCTATGGTGAACTGTCATTCTACCAAAATCATCCAGGTTATATCATTGTGCTAATGGTTAGTCCCTTGGCTGGATGCAAACTGGGTCTTTTGAAAAACAAATTTAAATAATTGCACAGAAAGCAAGCATGGGTAATTCAATGCCTGGGACAATGCAACAGAAGCCAAGACTGTGCTGGAGGGAAAGGCAGAATGGGGACTGGCCACAGCTCCACCAAGTCTGGCCTTTATCTTAAAAATCAGAGCATGTCTCATTGGAGGCTCGCACCAAATTGCTCAACTACAGCATCACATCTTGGCATCTGCTTGTCCCGACAGTGGGCCATGTAGATGAGTTTCTGAAGCAAGGGTCCCCAAGAGGTCAGGAGGGTGCTGGAACAGGACAACTGCCACCCTGCTCCGGGAAGGGAAGGCAGGCTGATGGCCTGGCTCCAGAGCTCAGGAAGACATAGGGACATAGTGACCTGGAGCCCAGAGAGGCCAACATCTGCCGATTCTGTTGGAGCTAAAGCCAGAGCCCAAATGTTCTGTTACCTATTAGGGGACACGAACTCTGTAAAGGCCCAGCCTGCTTTCGGAAACCAAATGTGGGTGATTCCTACACTCTGAGTCACTCTTGGGAAAGAGTATTGGACAGGGCAGATTCTTGTTTCCCATTTTGCTCCCCCAATTTTGCATCCTGTCTTCAGCCTGTGAGTTGGGATGGATATAGAAAGAGGACATCCCCTCACCTCAAGGATCTGGCAGAGAAAGGGAACACAGGAAAGTGAGGATGGGACAGACACACTGCCATCCCTGCCTGGCACCAGACAGGCAGCCTACCAAGGAGGACTTTCCCTCCAGGCAGCCCAGGAGGAGGGGGTGAAATTCCAGGCTGACCCTATAGCTCCGTCCACAAGCAACTCAAAGAGCTCGATCATCTAGTCTACACACAGTGACCAAACAAATGCTATCATTTGTGCAACAGAGCCCTGTACGTACAGGGCAGGGCAAAGTAGGTTTATAGTGGCTTGTATGGAAAATAATAGAATAACTAATAAATAATAATACATGCATAAACTCCATGTTTTGCATACTCACAACTGTAACCCTACTTTTGCCCCACCCTGTATATCATCTCACTCAATCTTCACAGTAACCCTACAAAGTAGGTATTATGCATCAATCTCATTTTATAAATGAGGAAGCCAAAGCCCAGAGAGGTTAAGAAATTTGCCCAAGGACACACAGCCAGTGAGTGGTGGAGCCTAACCTCACCGTCTTGTCTGTGAGATGCTAAAACCCCTTCAATACTCTGGGATAGAGCTGTAGGTGTGCAGTGTGTCTACTAGACATACATCGGTGGAGCCTAATCAATGGCATTAACCTGAGCAAACAAAGAATGTAGTTGTCCAAAGAAGAAGTTATTCACTCAAAACTGGGGATTGCTCCAAAGAAGATCCTGACACCAGGGCCAACTGCTCTGACCACTGAGTCCGCAAAGGAAACCCTGTGGTTTGCTTGCTGGCCTGAGTGGTACTGGCAGGAGCCCGCCTCTGGGACTATCTCTTTCAGAGCCTGAAACTTCCAACTGCCAGGGCCGGTATCTTTGTGCCTGAGAGCTTCATAATGTACTGAGTTGAATAATGTCCCCTCAAAACGCATGTGCATTCAGAATCTGTGGATGCAACCTTATTTACAAATAGGGTCTTTGCAGATGTAACCAGTTAAGCCAAGGTTATAATGGACTAGAGTGGATGCTAAATCCCATGACTGCTGTCCTTACAGGAAGGCATGTGAAGACACACAGAGGGGAGAGGCCATGTGAAGACAGAGGCAGAGACTGGAGTGCTGCAGCCAC
Source organism: Anoura caudifer (assembly GCA_004027475.1). Taxonomy (NCBI): domain Eukaryota; kingdom Metazoa; phylum Chordata; class Mammalia; order Chiroptera; family Phyllostomidae; genus Anoura; species Anoura caudifer. Next base: position 855,924 of record PVKU01000020.1, read on the forward strand.
AGACCAAGGGACACTAAGGATCCCTGGAAGCCACCAGAGGCTGGGGCGAGGCAAGAAAGGGTCCTTCCCCAGGGCCGTCAGAGTGCTACGCTGCTGACACCTTGATCAGAGTTCCAGCCTCCAGAACTGTGAGACAACACATCTCTGTGGCTTTATACCCCCCAGTTTGTGACACAAAGTCTTGACGATCTTACTGCCTGAGCCCTGAATGTGTCCCCTTCTCTCCACCTCCATTCAGGGCAGGGACCTTCTCTGCCTGGTTTACAGCTGCATTTCCAGTGCTAGCACTGAGTGACTACACACTTCGGGGAACTTTATGCCTCACATGTGTATGTGACAATCCAGTGTGGGTCTTCTTAATCAGGAATTCGTCTTTGTGCGTGGTGATTACGGAGCCCAGACTCCCTAAGTTTGTGGCCTTGGTGTCCCAGGGGTATCTGATTTTTAAGTACCAACAGATGGGGGAAAGACAGAGAGTACGATGAACACAACCCACTTCCTGAACACCTTGAGAAGCAGCAGCCAGTTTACCACTCACTCCTATTGATGGGAACAAGTCAATAGGACTGCACCTGGATGCAAAGATGTCTGGGAAATGTAGTCCCTGACCAGGTAGACAATTCACTGAAGACAGTTCTATATAATGGAAAGGGAGCACAGATTTTGGAGGAAAATTGCCATTGGTGCCTAATAAATATTTGTTCAATTCATTAATCAGCACTAATAGTAATGGATGAGCACAACAACCACTTGGAAAAGTGGTTTAGTAAATGGTGGTTGAAAGGTTGAGCTGCTTCCAGGACCCTCATGATTGGACAGATTGAGATGCAGATCAGGGAGAGCGCTCCCTGCTGACATTCCCCCCAGGGCCCTCCGCTATGCTCTCTACGAGTCACCTACTTATGGGGCCTTACAGGCATCTTGGAGGCCAGCTAGCCAGCCTCTGCCTTTCCCACCCAAAAAAGAGGCCCAGGGTGGTGTGGGGACACACCCAGGGTCACAGGCAAGTTTGTCAGTGAGGAGCCAGGCCCCAGCCGCCTGACCCGCAGGCCAATGCCTGGGCCACTCAATAGCTGCTGGACCCTCATTGTTCAGCTAATTACTGCAAGTCCAGGCCTGAGCTTCGTCTGTGCGGGACACTGTGTAAACATTTCCTCTTTGGCAGAGCAGGAAATGAAGGGATGACGAGGTCAAGTGACTTCACTCGGCTCCTGCTGCCCTGCCCGTCATCCCAGGCCCCTGCCCGTGCCTGTGGGAGGCCCTTCCCAAGGCTCCTGAGTAGGGGCAGAGGAGTGGCCAGGCAGCTCTTCTCCTGCGCCTGGACCTGGGAGCTCTGTGGTTGAATCCTGTTCTGAGTGCTCTTGGAAAAATTGCTCAACCTCTCTGAGCTTCATTTCTTCCCCTGCCAAGTTTCTCCTTCATCAAGCTGTGAGAACAGAGCAATACGCTGTGGTCAACATGGGCAACATGTTTGGCAGACCCCGACAGTGGGTTCTCACCATCGTTTTCCTACTACTTTTAAACTCTTTTTAAAAGATTATTCACTGAATTGTGTACTTTAAAATGGCTAGTAGCATGTTATGTGTATTTTACTCCAATATAAAAAATTGTGTATAACATTTTGTACCCACTGTCCACCATCACACACACACACACACACACACACACACACACACACTTCATTTATCATCATGCTGAACTCACAACACCCCTGCAAAGGGGCACCACGTCCCAGCCTGCAGATGGGTAAACTTGGGCTGAGGGCAAGCATCCAGTGAGTGGGAGGGCATGGAGTGAGCCTCAGTTCCACTTCAAAACTGGAGGTAAACACTGCCTACAGGTCCATCCAGGCCCATCCAGGTGTCCCCCTTGTTCATTAGCACTCACTAAGTACCTCTCCCATGCCTGCGCTATCCCAGGGACCATGCTGGGTCAGCAGCCCTCCCCTCCCCATCGACTTTCGAGCTCAAAGCAACTTCAAGATGAGTTAATACGGCACCCCATTTAACAGAAGAGTAAACAGACCAGAGAGGTTAAGTGACTTGCCCAAGGTCACACAGCTAATTAGTACCAGACCAGACTCACAGCTGAGGTTTTCTGGCTCCCCAGCCAAGGTGGCTCCTGGACTTAGTGCAGACACCTCCAAGGGATCTCTGCTCCTGAGACAGAGCCCTGTGACTAGGATGCCACCAGGCAGACTGGCAATGATGGCTGCGGCAAGCTCTCAGACTTTAAAAAATGTTAAGGTACCAAGCTCTGTTTCTGAGCTAGTAAAAACCTAAGGTCCATACCACATAGGTCTGTCTCTCAAAGTCCTGAAAAGAGAAAAGTTGCTTTAAAACTTAGTAGAAAATAAGTTCCCAACTGCCTCTGCATCAGATCAAGCTACTTTTCCCTCTTGCATGGGCTGTGGGATTTTTTAAAAATGTATTTCCCATTAAATTTCAAAAATAAGTTCAAAGAGGAAAAAAAGAAATGAGCCCTTCTGAACATGGAAATAACTCCAAGCTGTCAGGAATTGGCTGCCCTCTGCTGGTCTAAAATGGCACTGCAATTTTATGAATTTTAGTTCCCATATTCCTAAAGAAATATCAAAGCCCCTTTTAAGTCCCCAAAATAATTGTGGATCCTACATGGTAATAGTTGTGCTTTTCACAAATGAGTTGGCATATTACTCATAACTAACAGCCACTCAAAACTCAGAAATGCACTTACAATATTGATCTGTTGTGTGCGTTCATCCATCCACCCCCACCACACACCATTATTGGGCACCTACTATCTGCTAAAGGCCACTCTGGGACGAGACAGAGAGACCTGTTGCAGCAGGGGCCACATGCAATGAGGGCATGAATGAATTGACAGACAAAGCAAATTAACAAAAAAAGTCAGGTGGTTGTAAAGGCTGAGAAAGTGGGCCACAAAAGCAGGTAAGGGGCAGGCCTCTCGGAGCACAGACCTGGATGTGATGAGTCATGCGGAGCAGGGGTGCCCTGGCAGAGAGCACAGCCAGGGCAACGGCCAGGAGGGCAGGGTGTATTTGACTAGTTGGCGCAACGGAGGGACCAGCCACACAGCCCCCAGGACACTTGAGTCAGAGCCATGTCCAAGCAAACACGTGAAAGAACCACCCCAAGAGGCAACACCGCTGCTCTGCATTGAGGGGCTCCTGAGGATGAGACCAGAGTGGGTTGGGTGTAGGTGAGACGACACACCTCCCACCTCAGGCCAAGAACCCCAGGCTTCCCAGGAGCTGGAGGAACCTGGGAAAACACAGCAGGACACCCAGCCTTGCCCATTGTAGTGGCGATCACCGCTCATATTTAGGAGTGCTAACTTCATTCTTAGCCCTTTTTACCTGCTCAGGGGCCTGGACTTCCCTGTCTCCTGATGCCTACCTGGTGGAGGTGGCCCTTGTGGAAAGCAATAGTGGGGAGTGCACAGCCTTTGGGAAGTTTCTGGGCACTCAAGGACAAAGGCCAGCCTCTCTGGAGAGCGCTGTGCCTGGGCACCCCTGCCTGTCTCCCTCACACTCCTCAGGCAGGGCCAGCTGTGCTGAGCAAAGGCTTCCGCATCCAAGGCCACCACTGCCTCCACTGGTTTCCTCTCAGGAAAGGGCCCTACCTCCCCCGGCAAAGGTCATGATGAAGAATGGAGGACAGCTGACCCTTGGCCTAGGGTCAGAGGGCACAAGTGCACACCCACAGCCAGACAGCATCCATAGGGCTCAGGCCCAGCTCTTTCAGTACATTGGTCCCTCTTAGGGGCAGGGAAGCATGTCCAGGACCATCCCTTTATTAGGCTCCCTGAAACTGCCATGGCTGCAAAGCAGAGAAAGTATGTCTTCAGCCGCTGCATCAGCATCACCAGGATCTAAGACGGACATGAGAGGAATGCAGAGCTCAGGCCCACCCACACCCGTGAGTCAGGTTCTGCCTTAACACACCCACCTCACCCGGGTCCTGACACACAGGACAGGTGAGACCCGCCTTGAAGCTTGGAAAGGACCACTCTGCCCCTGCCAGGCTGCTGGTCACTGCTGGCATCACCATGTGAAATGAGTCTCACTTTCTCTCTCCACAAGCAACCCCTCCACATAGGGCACAAAGACCAGCTCTGGGCTAGCGCTGGGTGCTCACCTCAGGACAGCTCCGGGACAGCCCTCTGCCCCACCCACCAAGGTCACAAAACTCGAGTGTCTTCTTCCTGCCCTCCCCATCACATTGCTGTACTTTCTCAGCTGAACTTCAGCTCCCAAAAGGCTACCAACCCTACCCAACCCCCACTCAGCAGTGAGGCCATAATTAGCTCACACCATCAGCACTTTCCCACAGGCCCCCCAGGAGAGGAAAGCACTTCTCAAAGCTGACATGTGAATGTGCCAGGGAGGAAGGCTGCTGGCTGTGCTGGGACAGCCCAGCTCTACCACTCTGGGCCTGGGACAGCTCCCAGGACAGTTGGGAACAGACCGGACCCCAGGACCCCAGCGCAGCAGGGCCATGGGAACCAGGTGTGGCTGCAGCCCTAGGGCAGGCGAGGGGTATGTTTGAAGTCCTGCACTGGATTCAGGGCCCCCGGGGGTGTGGCATGGGACTCCAGGGCCGAAGAAGGGGCTTTGGCCAGCCGAGACGGGCACCAAAAGGCCGGCGGTCAGGCAGCAGCTGAGAGGGGGCAGCTCCCTCTCGCTGAGCAGTCGGTGTGCATGGACACTTTTCAGGAGGGTGCACCCCCTCACCCAATTTTTAAAATTTGATTATGACATTTTTCAAACATAGAGAAAATTTTTAACGAAAACATGATTTTCCTGACTGGTACAGCTCAGTTGGTTGAGCATTGTCCTGCAGCGTGAAAGGTTGCAGGTTCAATTCCCTATCAGAGCACAGCCTGGGTTGCCGGGTTCAAATCCCAGTTGGGGATCATATGAGAGGCAACTGATGAATGTTTCTCTCTCACGTCACTGTTTCTGTCCCTTTCTTTCTTCCTCTCGTCCTCTCTCTCTAAAAGTAAATTTCAAAAAAAAAAATTAAATACAAGCAAATCATCATCATTATCCACAACTTAGATCCAACCATTTTTTTTTTTTTGCCAAACTTTTTTCTCAGCAGATAGTTGGACAGACATGGCTGAACCACTGTAAAGTGTCTTACAGACACACAGACACCTGCCCTAAATACTGTCACAGATGTCCCTCAGACAGGCATTCCTCCGTGGGATCACGTTGCTATCAGCTCACCCAGCAAACTGAGCAATAATTTCCAGCATCCACACCCATGCCCGTCCTCCCTGGCAAGAAGGGGCCCCGATGACTCAGCATCCACAGACACAGGACCAGGACCTGTGTGGCCGTGGCCAAGTTGGGACAAAGTGCCCCAAAGAATACCAGCTGCAGCTGCCAGAAGCCCTGCAGCTGCAGCTCTGATTTGGGCAGAGGCCTGGTGGGCTGGATAGGCAGGCCTGGAGGTCTCCACTCCAGAGAGCTGGGAGGCCTGCATGCTAAAGTGGCAGGGGAAAGCCAGCCGGCAGCAAGTTGGTGATGTCTTGTCTGCCTGCTTATTCTTACCTCAATACCTGAGGGCTCCGCTGGGCACCAGGCTCCCTCCCTTTCTCCATCAGCCAACTTTAGGTCTTCACCACCACTCCCTCAAAGACACCCCTGCCCCTCCGGACCCCATCCCACCCCCCACAGGGTGAACTCTGCGAGAGGGGCTTCATTGCTCCCACTGTTTCTGCAGAGCCTTGGTAGGAGCTCTGAAACATTTGGAGACTGAGGGAAGGAGAGGACGTGAACAATAGCAGTAACAGTAATAGCTCACACTCTCATCTTGCGATGAGCCACACACTGTATTAAACATTATTATCCCCATTTCACAAGTGAGGAAACTGAGGACCCAAGAGGGGGTGACTACCCCACATCCCACAGCTGGCAAGTGATGGAGATAGTGGACACTCCCGAGCTCTGGGCTGGGGGTAAGGCGTGGAAAGTCTGAGGTGTGTGCTGGGATGCGAGTACCAGGTGTTGGCTGCAGAGATGCTCCCTCTCCCCCACCCAGGGAGCCAACACCTAGAACTTGAAAGGTGGCAAGTGATAACCCAGTGCAGATGATGGGTGAACAGTCTGCTGGGGATGGACTTGAACAGAGAGTGCAAGGGACCAGGGAGTGAGGCTCAGTTCAGGGCACAGGGGCTGACCAGGCCCACCCCCAGGGGTCCTGATCTGCATGCAGCTAGGGCAGGACCTGAAGAACAATTAAATGTTGGGGGGGGGTACAGTTTATTGGTTTGTTTAACTCCTGCAAGGTAAGGAATTACTGGCTTTGGGAATGGCAGAGATTGGTGTGAGACCTGGGATTCAATTCAAGTGCACTTAGAATGTTCCAGAGCAAGGCCAGTGGAGGTAGACAAGACTGGGAGGTAGGCAAGGACCAGATCACACCAAGAATGCCATGTCAGAGAACTTGGATGCCACCGGGGGGTATGGGAGGGTCTTTTGCTTACAAGTCTCCTTGTTCAGACAGGGCCCACTCTAAGGACCAGAAGGAGTTGAGGTACCATCACCTTGGGGTGGAGGAGAAAAGGGTGACAGAGTTGGGTCTCCACCAACAGGGACCCGATCCTTGTCTGCAAGCCCAAAAGAAAGCTGAGTCCCTGTCTGGAGTCCCCATGTCTGTTCAACCCCCTAGAATATGAGCCCCATGAAAGCAGGTGCTGCCCCAGGGTTCGCTGCTGGATCCCCAGCAAGCAGCCCAGTGTCTGCACGTAGTAGGTGCTTAATAAATAAGGGATGAGTTGTCAAGCTCAACATGGGACAAAGGGCAGGCACCCAGATGGCAAAGAGAAACCAGCCCCATACGGGATTTGAGCTCTGGAAATGTTCCAAATGCCTCCTCCCACTGCCCTCCCTTCCCCTCCTAGTCCTCTACCTTCCTCTCCTCTCCCTTTCTCCTCTCTCCCTCTCCCCCCCCCCACTCTTTTCCTCTTCTCTCTTCCTTCTCTCACTCTCCTCCATGAGCAGAGGCAGCCCACGCCCAGGACACCCATCCCAGGACCCAGGACACAGGGCAGTTTGCAAGCTCACAGGAAAGGGGAGATTGGGGGCAGCCCATGAACAGCATTGGCAGGGGAGGAATTGCAGAGGTGCAGTAGGAAGAAATGAGGAGACTGACATTCGGTGCACTCAGCAGATGGTGAACAGAGAGAGGAGAAAGTGGCCCAAGTTACCAGCAAAGTGATGCAAAATGTGGCCCAGCTCAGAGTGGCTCTGCAGTGAATGGACATCAGCACCCCCCCACCCTAAAGTCCCGTTGCAGCTATCCACCTACAAACAGGGTGCTCCACCTGATGACATCCTGCCAAGTGTTGGGGTATGCTTCCCCCAGCATCTCTGCTTCTGCTTACATAGGTGCACAGCTGGGATTCTCTTCTCAGAGTGATGCATGAGCTACTGGAACCACTTGGTGCAATCCCTCAAGGCAGCCCTGAGCCACCAGGTCGCCAGTGGGGCTACGAAACTGGGCTCTGCAGCATGACTCACCCTAAGAGTCCCCAGTGGGATCAGGCTGGGACTCTGCTTGAAGTCACTACTGGCTGGCATCTTCTTTTTCCTTCTCCTGCCTTCCCCACCATTTCCTGGTTTCTGCTGGAGCGTTTTCAATCCTTTGCTCACAAACCCTGCTGCAGTTCTGTGTCCTGGGAACCCAGTTCGAGACAACCAGCTGATTACCTCCCCAGTTAGCCATCTGTGAAATCTTACAAAATCAGTGCAGCTGCTCCCTAGGAAAAATAATTCATATTTACATAAATTTGCATACAGTTCTGGATCCCCCATAGTCAGCCCCCCTTTGACCCCTAGTACCCCAGGTACCACCTCAGTGTGTGTGTCAGGTGGAGGGCGACCAGCAGCACCCAGGCCTGCGTTGGGGCCTCAACCACCCACCTGCAGGCTGAGCAACTGTGGGCAATTTCTGCCCTCCCTCAGCTCAGCCTCATTGCTGTGGAACAGGCGTAATGACACTGTGCTCACAGGGTCCTCCTGGGGACTGGTTGTACCCCACAGAAATGTTCCACAGAAAGTGCCCAGGACAGAGCCCAGCACATCGTAAGTATGGTGTCAGCACTGATGCAGCTCATGCGGTTACTTTACTGGAGGCTATTTCAAGTCCTTACTGATTTGCTTGTTATTACAGTAATTAAAAATGCCAAGCCACTTAAGAGGCCATTTAGAAAGGTTCAATTCATTTCCAGGGTCCAAATATGGAAACTCAGAAGTACTAGCTACTTTACTTTTTACTTTTCTTTCCCTTTACATATAATCACAATTAAATCTGTAGACAATCCCTGAGAAGGATGATGTTACCAGACAAGGTAACCAGGTGCAGACAGCGGGGACAGGTAACCTGCCCAGGTCACACACTAGCAGAGGTGAAGTAGGACACCTTGAGACCGGCCCATGGCTCCCGTCCTTCGAAAGCTTTGGATGTGCCCATGCAAAACATCCTTGGGGGATTCCCAGGTGCCAAACACAGTATTGCCACTTTTCTGGAAAGAGATCTTGAGGACAGGAAACCTGGATCTGTGGCCCAAACTCCCACGCCTTATGCTGTTCATCAACCTGGGAAAACAGCTGCTAAAATATCCCTTCCGCCTTGTGGGTTCCCATGCAAATGGCTCTCAGGGCTAGGGAAAGTGCAATGCTTTCAATAGTTCACAACCTTCCCCTTTTCCTCTCCTTTCCAATTCAGGAACTGAGTTGAGTTCCTTTCTCCCCAGCGCTGGGAGGAGAGGAAGCAGTTTCTGCCCACCACAGCCTGCACAGGCGGAGACTTGGGTGGGCTGCTGGTTTCCTGCCTGCCCTTTGCCCCCTGAAACACCCAGCCTATCCTCCACTAACAAATGGACCATCTCCTGCCACACATTCCCACTGTACCTGCCAGGCAGCCCACCTGGATTTCACCCACTCACCAGAGAGACACAAATGAGGGTGGCCAGGGGTCTCCTCTGAAACAAAAGGAATAGCTTCACTTACCAATGACACAGCCACCTGTCCCTTCCCACAGGGAGACCAGTCACACTTGGGTCTCCTGTGGTCACAGGTCCTGAGTAGGACATTTGCTACAGGGCCACCTATGGCACCATGAAGGCCTGCCCAGTGGAGAAACACCTAGAACAAAACAAAGGATGTCGCACTCATGTCCATAAAATAAGAACCGCAACCAGCAGGTGTGAAGGACTTGCTGGGCAGGGTGTGGAAACATATTTACATATTCCTCTTTTACATCACCCCCCCGGGCTGGCTCCTGGGCTAGCTCCATGCCTCATCCTCACTGGAGGCACCAAGAGGCTGCCACCCCGTGAGTAAGCTTCCAGGGGTGGGCAGCTCATTCCTCTCCAAGGCTAGAAAGTTATCCCACATCAGGAGATGAAACTGGCCTCCCTGCCCCTTCCTCCTTCAGGCCTTGGGGACCAACCCCACAAAGCAAGCCCAGGGATGGCCTGTGGGACACTAACCCTAACCCAAACCCTTTCCCCTCCTTCTCCCTGTCTCTGAGCCTCATCTCCACCCTGACCGCCTCTCCCTGGTCCATCGAAGCCAACCCTGCCTGAGGGCATCCTTTCTGCTGAGGGCTTTGTCCCCTCAGTCTTCACCACGATTCTGCCACCGGGCCACCACTGTGATCTCTGTTGTACAGGGGAGCACGCCTGAGAACCAGAGAGGTGAAGCCATGCGCCCAAAGGGGCGTGGCCGGAGTCCAGAGACCAGCCTCACCCCTCAGCCCCTGCCTGGATGCCCTTTCACAGCCCGGAAGTGTCTCGGTGACCCCAGAAGACTAGGGAGTCTCTCAGGGCAACTCTTAGAGGGTCATGAGCCCAGGGAGAGAGGTGGGAGTGCCTTGGACACTGACGAGGGATGTTCCCCACAACACACACGTGTCTGTACCCACTGAGACGGGCCTGGGAAGCAGCCCCACTCTTGTCCCCACTCATGGCCCAGGGGCTGGGGGAGGCTTGAGGGGGCTGGGAGTCAAGGGTGAAGGGGAGAAATCCTTTTCGCTCTATTCTTTTTCATTGTTTGAAGTTAGCTTTACCTATATAATTATTACCTCTTTAAAATATTTTTAAATGGAAAAATTAAATAATATGAACCCCTGAAGGGCAGAAACATGGAATAGTCACCTGTGCTCCCAAGGGAGACAGAGAGGGGGGTTAATATCTGTTTGAAAAGAGAGGGGGTGAGAGGGGAAGGGTTGAGGAGGAGAAAGAGAATAGCCCAAAACAGCCTCTTAGAAAAATTTATCCAAACTTGTATTTCATCCCAATGTTCCCATCCAGCGGGCATCGTGCACTGGGCTGTCGTGGTTTGGGGAGGGCACTGGAATGCGCTTGAAAAGAACCTGTGCTGCAGTCTGTTAGCTTTTTTTCCTGCCGTATCCAGCTCTGCAGAGATACAGCAGACGCACCGCTGACTAAATCGCTACCTTTCTTTCGTGCTGATGGCAGCAACCATCTCGCAGACAGCCACTGGAAAACACGGGGAAGTGTCTAATTTGAGCTGTGCTCTGGCCCTGGCCACCAGGTCTGTCCCCCTGCCTGCCCCAGGCAGGGGCCCCAGGCAAGGTCCCAGCTAATGCAGCACCAGCAGCCTGACCAGCGGTGCTGGCTCGGGGGGGGGGGGGGGGGCACGGCTTCCAGCCTGGCCCACTGCCTGGCCCTGCCAGGCAGAAGGGCCTCCCACCTGCAGGCCTCCCTGAGTGCCTGTGGGAGAGACATGCTCCCGGCAGCTCAACTATTTCTCCCTGCAAGTGCCAAGTCCTCCCCAGAGCCTCCACCCACTCACCCTCAAGAAGAGCAGGGGCTGCAAGTTTTCATCATGCATGTCTCTGATAAAACTGAGTGGGCAAAAAAACACCCAGAGGTGGAAGCCAGCAGGAAAATGGCTGGCTGGCTCTTGGGATTTGTCCCCAGGGGCATTGGACACACTGCTGAAGGAAATCTAGATCTGACCATGACCTGGTTCTGGGCAGGCCTAACAGTGCCCACATCAGCCAAGGGAGCCGTTAGCTGAACAAAAAGGTGTGAGTCTCGGATGTTTGGCTCAGCTGGGTTATGACAGCAAGTAGCGGGAAGCAGCATAACTGTCCCACCGAGCGTCGTGGGTGAAGCCACAGGACGCAATACTTCCACAGCCATTAAAAACCAGCGGGTATGTACGTACTTTTGTGGATGTAGTTTGTGTTCTCAAGATGCTGCGAAATGGCAAAAGAAAATTACAGAACAGTAAAAATATTACACTACCCTGATTCTGCAAAACACAACACGTACACAAATACACGCAAACACCTGCAACACCATCACGGCTGTACTCCACGGAGCTTACAGGGCTCCTCCCAAGGGGCGGGCCTGCAGGCGGTGCTTCTCTTTTTCTTTCTGTTAACATGTGCATTCTAATTTTTTTTGCAATGATAACTTTTCTCATATTTACTTTTTTGAGGTATAATTTCCATACAATAAGATGCATTCATTGCAAGTGTATGTGACAAGTGCATTGACAGGTTTTGACAAGTTTATGCCACCCTTGTAAAAGCCACCACAAACAAGATCTGCCCAAAACCTTCCCTGGAGCTCCTTTCAGGCCATCCCTGCCCCTCTGCAGTCCCAGCTCCAAACAGCTTTTGATCTGCTTTCTGTTACTAATGAGATTGGCCTGTGCCCACGTTTTATGTAAGCGGAAGCTTGTCCTCTTCTGTGTCTGCCTTCTTTCACTCAGCTTAATGTTTCTGAGGTTCACCCATGTTCTATGTATTGATAGTTTTTTCCCTTTTCACAGCTGAGTAGTATTTCACTATATAAATATGCCATAAACGGTTTATCTATCACCTCTTTTTTCTTTATTTTATTTTATTTATTTTTAGAGAGAGGGGAAGGGAGGGAGAAAGAGGGGGAAAGAAATATCAATGTGTGGTTGCCTCTCGGCCCTGACTAGGGATCTGGCCTGCAACCTAGGCATGTGCCCTGACTGGGAATTGAACTTTTGATTCACAGCCCATGCTCAATCCACTGAGCTACAGTACCAGCCAGGGCTATCTATCACCTCTCGATGGTGTTTATATTGCTTCCAGTTTGGGTTTACAATGACAAAATTGTTATGAGCATTCATGTTCAAATCTTCCTGTGGACATATGTTTCCATTTCTCTTGGGGAAGTATGCAGGAGTGGAATCGCTGGGTCACAGGGTACATGTAGGTTTAATATAATAAGTGACTATGGAACTGCTTTACAGAGTGATGATATGATGATACAGTCCCCCCAGCAACAGAAGTCCCAGCTGCCCCAGTCCTCGCCAACAGGTGGGGTCATCAGGCTTTTAAGCTTTGCCATTCCAATGGCTGTGTATCATTTTCCTGATAATTAGTGTGATCGAATATCTTTAAAAATATTGGCCATTCATATATCTTTTGGTGTGAAGAGTCTTCTCTTTTCCTCATTTTTTCATGAGGTTGCTGGCTTATTATTGAGTGCAACCAGTTTTTGGTTTTTCTTTTTAAATATACTGGATATGAGCCCTTCATCAGCTATATGAATCGTAAATAGTTCTCCCCGTCAGCGACTGGAATGGGCTTTTCCATTTTCTTTTCTTTATTTTTGAAATATTTTATTTATTTATTTCTAGAGAGCGGGGAAGGGAGGGAGAACAGAGGGAGAGAAACATTGATGTGCAAGAGAAACATTGATTGGTTTCCCAATCAATGCACTCTCATTCACTCCCAACCAGGGACCTGGCCTGCAACCCAGGCCTGTGCCCCAACCAGGAATCAAACCAGTGACCTTTCAGTTTGTGCGACAATGCTCAACCCACTGAGTCACACCGGCCAGGACTTCCATTTCTTAATGACATCTTTTGGAGAACATAAGTTTAAAATTTAGATTAAGTTCAATTATCAATGTTTTCCTTGTATGGTTTATGCTGTTTGTGTTTTATCCAAGAAATCTTTGGCTATCTTAAGGTTATAAAGATTTCCTCCTATCTTTCTTCTTGAAATTTTATAGTTGAGAGTGAGCCAGGGCTGTCCAAACTTTTGGCGTCTCTGAGCCATGCTTGGGAGGAGAGGGGTTGTCTTGGGCCACACGTTAAATACACAAAAACTAAAGAAAACTGATGAGCAAAAAAGGTTTTTAAGTAAATTTACAATTTTGTGTTGGGCTGCATTCATAGCCATCCTGGGCCGAATGCAGCCTATGGGCCATGGGTCGGACACCCCTGGGACTTTTCTATTTAGGTTTATGACTGACTTTAATTTAATTTTATAAATGGTATGAGATAATATTCAAGGTGTATTTTTGTCCATAATTAGGGGTCACAACCCTCTGGCCGTCCCGTGTTGCTTTACCCAGCCCTCAGTTGTTGCCGTTAATTCCCAGGTGCCTCATGGTGCAGACACACCTCCACACAAGCGGTGCACCGATGCTGATTTGCTGGACCGCTCCCAGAGGAGAATCTGGTCAATTCCACCGCCAAGGTGTTCAGAGGTGAAGAGACACCTTGCGGCTTGGAGCCCCTTCCAACAGAACAGCCCCAGACGCTCCGTGGCCCTGCGGGGCACAGTGACTCTGTGGGCTTTGGTCACAGAGGTCCCATAAGCACAGCCTGGCCACAGGAGCCTCAGACCTTTGCCTGTCATCAGGTTCCCTTAGTCCCCGGGAAACAGTACAATCTGTGGCATCCTCAGCAGGATTGAGGACATAAAGTGTGATTTATTGCTGCTGAAGCATGTCCTTTTGTATTTCCAAACCGCCTTGGGGAGCAATTCCTCATGATGTCAGCAGCTGGCTTAGGAGAGGAAGAAAGGGGAAAGAGTGAGGAAGAGGGAACTGGGACTGCGCATGTGCACCCCTGTCCCAGGGACCCTCCCCCGGGACCCCTGTTGACCACCTCAGGCCAGGAAGATGGCTGGCCTCCAAGTTCTAGGGAGGAGACTCCGAGGACCCTGGTGTGACCCAGGCTCCTGGGCCCACAGGAGGAGGCCCGGGTCCTCCACACTTCCTGCCCTCCCTGGCCCAGCTGCCCCGGTTTTATTAGAACCAGTTGCAGATGAGTTTTCTAGAAACAACAGGAGCTGACCTCATCGGCCTCTCCCTGAGCAGAGAAAACACATACAAGCAGAGCTGAGGTTGGTGAGCCTTTCCCTCAGGTGCCCTGGTGGCCATTGGCATTGTGCGGTGGGGGAGCCTCCCTGGCCGTCTCACCCCGCTGAAGTTTCAGGCTTCACGTTTCCCTGATGTTCCCGCCTGAGTCCCAGGCCAAGCCTAGTGCTAATTAGTCAACTGATATTTCCTAAGCTCCCTAGTGTCCCAGGCCCTGGTAACCTGTGGTGACACTAAAAAAGTCACAGTCCCTGCCCCGGGGAAGCTCCTGGCCAGGCAGGGAGGTGGACCCATCTCCTCCTAACTGCTGCTGAGCAGCAGTGGGAACTCTCAGCCATGTCACCAGAGAGCTGACATCTCAGGCCTGAGGAGAGAAGGACCCTAATACAGGAGGGGATCCAATGGGGCTTCATTGAGGAGACTCGGAGTTTGATGCGCTTAGGACAGGGCTCCTCAGCCTAGCATGGTTGGCATTTGGGGTCAGATACTCCTTGTTAGGGGGCTGTCCTGGGCACTGTAGGATGTTGAGTGGTATCCCTGGCTTTGACCGGTAACACATACACCACCAATTTTTGACAGTCAGAAATGTCTTCAGATATTGCCACAGGCCCCCAGGAGCAAAATTACTCCCAGTTGGGACCACTGGCATAGGGAAGCAAGCAGGACTTTTTCTAAGTAGGGAATAAAGAAAAGGGTATTGCAGGTGGAAGAAACAACCTAAATTCCAGCACGTTCAAGGTAAGGCTGAAAGGCAGGCCACATGATAGGAGCAATGGCAAAATGTGAGACTGGAAAGGGGAGCTGGGACATCTTGTTAGGAAGTTTAGACTCTCTCGCACCAGCAATGGGGAGCCACGGAAGGTTATAAAGCAAGGGAGCAACCTGATCAGGGTTACTGTCTTAAACAACCACTCTGTTAGTGACACAGAGGCAGGGAGAGCTGTTAGGAGGTTAAGGCCATGGTCCCAGCACTAGAAGACAGGCACATACACAAAGAGGAACGTCACTGTATAGGGATGCTACCAAACAGGAATGTCACCAGGAAAGATCTGTGAAGTGCTACAGAAACAATGGTTGGGGGAAGTCCCGGCCGATGGAAGCTTTGTGTAAGCCTGGAAGTGGGTGGCCAGGCGGGAGAGGCTATTCCTCGCCATTGGAGAGGAGCATAATCCATGAAGCCTGGCTGCAGATCTGCCTGGCTGAAGTGAGGGCGTCACCTGCAAGATGCTGAACTTAAGGATCTGAGCCCGGCCCTAGAAACACACGGTCAGAAGGACACACTCACCCAGTGGTTCGGGAAGGCATGTTGGAGGGTGGTGTGCAAGATGAATCATGCGTACACATGCGCATCCAACCACCAAGCTCCCACTGGGGTGGGCAGAGCCCAGAATGAAGCCCCTCAACCCCAAGTTCCTACAGCTGCCTGGCCCCAGAGGACTCTGCATGGGCACAGAGCAAGGTCCAAGGGCTGCCCTGCCCGAGCACCTCCCCATCAGCTGGGACAAGCCTGACAATTTTTGCAGGTATAAATCCTAAACAGCAGGTATAAATCCCCAAAAGAGCACTCTGATTTCATGTGGCCAAAAATGGGAATGGGAATAATCCGGGTGATGCAGAGGGCAGAGTCCAAGAGTGTTTTTTCTGCAGCCCCCTCCCACCATTCCCACTGCATGTGTCCTGTACCTGGTCTCCCTGGCCAGTGAGGTTTGGGAGTTCTTACGGCCATGCCCAAGAACGGGGCTAGGATGACTTCCTTGCAGCACACCCCACATGCCTGGCTCTGTGCCTGGAACTAATGCTCTAAGAATATGCAAGAGGCCAGGCTGCTGCTTTGCCCATTCAACAGGGACTGGAACCATCCCAGAAACACACCTTAAAAAGACCTGTGTCTTCTGCGAAGCTATGTGAAGTGTCAGCACCTTTTTATCCAAAGAGAAAACTCTGCTCCTTTTTATCTGACCCTCAGAGACTCGGCAGGGCCTGAGGTTTTGAGAAATGTGCCCACACACCAAGTGGGAGAGAAGCATGAACCATCAGCTCTGATTAGCTGGTGGGAGGAAGTGCTCCCTCCCTGTGGCAGGGCCAGTTTGCACTGTGGATGCCTTGTGTCCTGGCCCAGGCACTGGCCTTCTCACGAGTGAGGATTTGTTGATTGGGCTTTCGCTGCTCTTTCCTCTCCTGAGTCTAACTGCTCTGAGGGATAACGTTGAATAACAATGGGAGTGCAGCAGGAAACACTCAGGGGTGGTTCCCATGGCCAGGCTCTGAGCAGGCTCAGGGCTGATCAGCCCAGCCTCACAGCCAGGCCCCATTGCGGTCTCACTGTACCAACAGGCCACAGAGGGCATGGGATTCAGGACTGCAGACTCTGTCCCTCACCCCGTGCTCTGCTGCTCCCCTGGAGCTCATGGAGGGAGGGAACTCCCCAACACCTGGCCTGACACACAGAGAGGGTTTCATCAGCGTCACTCTCCTCAACAGCTCCAGCCCCCTCGGTGCAGCCTGTGCACTTGGAAGTACAGGGGCGTCTGATGCTCTCATTATCACCATTTTACAGATGAGGAGGCCAAGGCAGGGAGAGGTCAGATGTCTTCTCCAAAGTTACATGGCTGATAAGCAGCAAAGCTGGGAGTGATGTCCTTCACTAGGAAACCACACAGTCGCACAAGTCGCTTGTACTCAGCGAATACCAGCTGCGGGACTCAGCAGTGAAGCGCACACAAAGAACAGGAGGACCGTGGTGCCTGCCTGAGATGGACATCACCACCACCATCACCATCATTAGTGTTGCCAAGGCAAAGGTGACGTTTTTCTCAAGGCCAACCGAGAACAAGACAGTGACTGCAGCCAGCCCCCTGGATGCCCAGGCCAGCAGTCATTGATGCACCTCGAGTCCTTGGCTTGCCCATCATGGTCCACCTGAGCATGGTCACCCTCCTGAGTCCACAGGGCAGTGCCCCCTGCCTTCTGGGGACCTGAGACTGCCACCTTTACCCCCAGGGTCCCAGGCATCTCCCCACACAGAGAGCCTGGGCCAGGTGCCTGCCCCTACTTCCTGCCGGAACAGCCCTAGATTCAAGGCGACCCAAAGACCAAGAGTGTGGGTTGAGGAGGCCGACCAGCCTTCCCTGCACAAGTCTGCCAGGCAGCTTTCCTAGCCTCATCTTCCTCATCAGAACAGTGGGGACACGAGCAGGCCTCTCTCCTAGGGCCATCGTTTCCTCTTCCCAACCAGAAGGACCTAGTTCAGCTCAAGGTCTGACAAGCCTACATGCATGGGCTCCAGCGGCCAGGCCTGGGCAGAACAAAGTGCCCTTCCATCAGAGCCAGCCCACCTGGCCAGGGTGTGCCTGGGGCAGCATCCCAAGTGATCACTGCCATGGACCCAGGGTCATTGCCATTGCCCAGTGGTCACTGCCAGCAGCCCACAGGTTTGGAAGACTCATCTTCACTGTTGGCGATGTTGATGCTGCTATCTTTTCTGTTGCTGAGCAGCATGCCATTGTCAGAATGTGCCACAGGTGGTTCACCTATTCACTACCGGTGGTCACATGGGCTACATCCAGCATGGGGCTGTTATCAATGAAGCCACCGTGGACATTTCTGTGCAAGTCTTTTGGTGACCTATGCACTCATTTCTCTCAGGCATCTCCAGGAGGGGAATCACTGAATCAGTTTCACATGTCCTTGCAGCATTTTAGACCCCACGGGCCTCATGTGGCAGCCCAGCTGCCACACCTCACCTTCAACCCTCACTACTCGGGCAGTGCGAGCTATAGCTCTGTGATTTTGACTCACATTTATCTGGTGAGTAATGATGTTGCGTGATATCTTATATGCTTCTGGACCTTCTGTATCTTTTATGGAAGTGCCCAGTCTAAGCTTTTGATGAGCTTTTAACCTGGCTGGTTTTTTTTCCTTATTCTTACTGATTTGTGAGAGTTCATGGCATGTTCTAGATAGGCCTTCTTTATCAGATACATGGAATTTGGATATTTTCTCCCAGGCTGCAGTTTGTCTTTTCTGTTTCTTACTGGCATCCTTTGATGAACAGAAGTTTTACATTTTGATGAAGTCCGTTGTACTGCTTGTCTCTATGGCAGTGTCACCTGGGTCATGTTTCAGAACCATTTGCCTGCTCCAAGGTCCTTGGTTCACCATAAAATATGCATTTGCCTGTGCTCCATTTCTTCAGCCCCTACAAACCTCACACAGTCAGGAGGTCTCTCTCTCATCGCTGTGCCCAGCCCTGGCCCAGCGTGGGGGCTCCCCAGATATGTGGCTAACAGAGTCACTGGGTTTGCCCCTCAAAGCCCAGGCTGCTCCTCACTGTCTCCTGCCTCGCTGCCCAGATAAGAAAAGGCTCAGCCCTTTGATGGAGCCCCCAGGTTCTGAAGGCAGGACTTCGGAGAGGACTTCCAGCTGCCCAGTGATAACTGCCCCTGACAGCTTCCCCAGGGAGCTCGTCTTGACTCGCATCACTGCCCAGCCTGGTCCAGACACCAAGGCATCCCTGGGAGCTCAGATCTTCCCTGGAGGGAAGATCAAAGACCCAGCGCCACTTAAGAGACAGGAATTTGGGTTGTGGAGATAATTGGGTCACGGGGTGAGTGAGCAGAGATAACTGGGGAGATTATGGGGTCGATTGAAACCCTAATTCCCTGAACATGTGAGGCTCTGCCAGACCCTCACATCCTGGGGTTCTGACTGGACTAGAAGCCCCAGTTTAGATGGCTCAAAGGGACCAAAGTCACCAGGTGTCCAAAAACCTAAAAGTAGATCACAGAATTTGAGATTCCCATTTCGGAGGTGGGAGCCTGTGTGAGCCCAATGACTCTGGAAAACCACCCGACAGAGCCCATTAAATCTAAGCGTATGCATCGCTCCTGTGTGCAGCTCGGCTTTCCTGCCATAGACCCCGCAGAAGGGCACCCATATCTTCACCAAAGCATGTTCTAAAATGTTTGTGGCAATACTAATAGTCCTGAACTGGAAACTACCCCAGTGCCCATCCCCGGGGTTGGTACATAAATTGGAGTGTATCCATGCAACAGAACACTCCAGACCAATGAAAATGACATTCCCTCACTACACGGACCCCAGCTGAACCTCACAAACATGGCGCAGGGAGAAGGAAGCTAGACAGAGGAGAGGATATACGCCATGATTCTATTTGTATGAACTTCAAAATCAAATAACCTAACCTGTGCTGTCAGGAGAGGGGTTACCCCTGGTGTGAGGGATAGGAGGGGGCTTCAAGGATGGGGTCAAGTTCGGCATCTTGACCGGAGCTGGTGACGGGACTGTGTGCAGTCTGTGAAAGGCTATGGGGGCTCCCTCATCTCTGTCCACTTCAGCCCGTGGGTGCCACACTGCAGCCATGGTTTCCTTGTAGAAGGGAGAGTACCTGGCACCAGAGAAACCTGAGCTTGCACCTGGAATCTATCCCTTGGCCAGTAACCTGGCCCTTTTGCACCTCACCTTCTCGCCTGTAAAATGGGAGGGGTGTTCCCCCACCCCTCGGCATGCAATCAGGATGCTGAAAAGAGAAATTGGCCTGCATGTGTTCGAATGACCAAGGAAACCCCATCGGAAGCCTTAGGAAGCCAGTACCCATCAAAAGGGATAAATTTAAAAGAAATGTTACATTATTTGACAGGGTACCCCAGTTTTATTCAAAGACTAAGAAATGAGGATTAAAACAAGCTCAACAGAACAAAGTTTCCAGAGCACGGAACAGACTTCCCTTTCAACCCAAAGACAGGCTATTTATTTGAACAAGAACTTGCACATGTCTCTTTTTATCCCCTTTGGAGCATATTTTATGTCACCAAGAATTTCATGGCTATTAAAAGCTGCAAAGGAAAAAAATCCTTTTAAAACTGCCTGTTTGTAGCAAAAGGCAGGCAGGTTTTCAATGCAGTGAGGATGGCAAGGATTCAGAAGGGCCTTTTAAAGTTGATGGCCCACAGAATTGATGGAAACTGCTCACACACCCTGACCTGGACCCAGCAAGACCAAGTCTGGGTCCTTCCTCAACCAGAAGGGGGATGTATGTTCACAAAAGACACATGCTAGAATGTTTGCAGCTGCCCTACCCAAACGTCCACTGATGGTAAATGAATCAGGACACAGTCTCACCATGGAATACTCCACAGCAATGAACATGAAAACACAGCTACAACCATAGTTGTGATCAAAAGCAGCTGGACGCAAACACACACACACTATGTGACTCCATGGCCAGAAAGCCCCAGATGGAACAAAACCACCAAGTAGTGATGTGGGCCAGCATACTGGTTCCTGAAAAGGGGTGGTTGTGGGAAGGGGGCACCGTGGGGACTCTGGAGGTCAGGTCGTGCTCCATCCCTCAGCCTGGAGCTGGTATGACAGGTATGTACACGGTGATAATCACCTGGTGCTGACTTACGATGTGGTGCTTTTCTGCATGTGCTCTCTGTTTCAATACAAAGTCAGTACCTGCCCAGGATAAGTTTAAAGCACACTTTAAAATGCGGCCTGGATAAACCTTTTATGAAGAGTCAGAAGATCTACCTGAACCCGACCCTAAAGAACCCATCGGAAGGTCAAGGTTGATTCGGCCAGGCTCACGCCAGACAACACACACGGAACCCCAGTGATGTGGTCTTCCTCTCACATTAGCCCCAGCCCCAGCCTGGGGCCACATGCCCAGCTGGTCCACAAGGATGGTTGAAGGAATACTTCTAAGCAGAGCTCTGTGTGGAACCACCTTCTGGCTGTGAGAGAGGAGGCTGGCTTTGCAGCAGGCCATGGAGGCACAGCATCTGGAGCCAGGAACAATTGTCCCAACTGTCCTGTGAGCGCCAAGGACAGAAGGGAGGCTGAGGCCACTTTGCGGTGCACACATTCTCAGGTATTCATCAAACTCTAGTTGAGGTGCTGCTGGGAAGAGATTTTGCAAGCGTGGCTTAAGTCTGTGATGGTTAGTACAGGGCAGAAATTATACTGGGTGGGCCTGGCCTAATCAGTAGCAAGGTCTTTATAAAAGTATGTAGATCTTCCCTGAAGGAGAGACTCCAATCACAGGGTCTTCCATTTTCTCTTCTGTATCTCTAGATCCTCCTTCCTTCATGTCTGATGCCTGGGGACAACAACCTTCACCCACCCACAGGCCCCAACTGGCTTGTCATCTCCCTTCCTGACTCCCTGCGCTTCCAACTCTGGACATGCTCAGCCCCTACAACAGTGTAAGCCAGCACCTTGTGATGAGCCTATCTCTCCACCCATCCTTCTGTATACAGAGATCTCTATTTCTGCATCTACGTGGGCTGGCCAATACGTCTGTTTAGTTTTTTCTGTAAAATAAAAGACACAGTGTTCATTTTCACCAATAACTATTGATTTGGATATTTTGACTATGTCAGCTCTCTCCCATGTGGTATAACATTGATTGTTCTCAATTAATGTCTCAATTTGATCAATATCAACTTCAATTAGTTTACCTGGGC
Organism: Anoura caudifer; assembly: GCA_004027475.1. Lineage (NCBI taxonomy): Eukaryota > Metazoa > Chordata > Mammalia > Chiroptera > Phyllostomidae > Anoura > Anoura caudifer. The sequence goes on from PVKU01000020.1 coordinate 877,550, forward strand.
CTAGGGCATTGCCCAGCAAGAAATCTCCAGCACAAAACTTCGCAAACCACTTCTGACACATTCAATCAGTCTCAGCACCTTCTCCATACACTGCACAAATCTTTCTTTTTTTGCATTTCATTTGTGTTTTTACCTTTCTTGAAATAATAAAGCATAATATACCAAAAAATGTTGCATATTGTCTTCCATCTTCAATATTAAAATGGCGACACAAAAATTCACAAAATTTTGATACTTTTTTTGCACACTGATATGACAGCTGTCATGATATTATCTAACGAAATTGTTTCAAATGAAGTTAAACAACTAAGTGCTACTAGAGCCATCATACAGAAAAAAAAAATGTTTGGGCCAACTCAGTATATCCGTGTCTACAGGAACACTTACTCACATCTGTATCATCTCCCATTGCCTCTACTTCTCTGGCTGAGCCCTGGTACAGATGCCTCTGTTCCCCCTTCTGAGGGGCGCTAGGAAGGTACCCATATTCCCCCTCCACACACACTTGTTAGGTAGTAATCCCGGGAAGGCTGTCTCACCTGTGCATCTCAGCAGCCTCACCTGTTGAGTGGCGATAATAATAAAGCATCTGCCTCAGAGAGTTATTGTGAGAATTGAATTAGTGAGTATATTTAAAGAAGAATGCCTGCCCAGAAGAATACTTTATAAGTATTGGCTATTATTTCCTACAAAATGTGATAAAAAGATAGTCTATTTCTCCCTCCATGTCAGAGTAGGGGCTGAGCTACATCTGTCTTCCCTAAATCTAGGTCATTCCTAGTAGTGAAAGCACCTCTTTTATTGGATCTGTTGCCACCTACGTCTTTTGCTTACTTCATGTATTTTTCATCAGCTTTTTGTAACTTAAGTTGTATTTAGAAGGGAAACTGCAGATCAGCAAGACAAAAGGGAATCAGCCTCACCTTCCATCACCAAGAGGGAGCCATACAGATTGATGCGGCTCCACATCCTTGCGCACGATCTCAAAACCCGAAATCTCTGAGAACACAATGGGGGGGGGGGGTAATTTCTTTTCTTTTTTTGTTTTTGTTTTTGTTTTTGTTTTCTAAATGTGGTACATTCTCATTCAACGGCAAACCTCACCTGATCGGACTTGAAGCTATGCTGGCCATTTATTCCATTGAGCATGAAAATCATGTTTCACTGAAGACACAGAAAAAGAAAAGAATAGACTCCATGAATGATATCAAATAAATCACCACGTAAGCACCATATCGCCTTTCTAAAATCCAAAAGAAAGATTTCCAAGTACGTCTGGCTCAAAATGTTGGCAAAGTTACTGAGAAAACATTTGTCAACTGAATGAAGTTATGAGGTAACTGATAAATACACATACATCCCACCCCCAAAGGAAAGGAGGAAGCATCCTTGTGCTCCTATGAAGCTCCAGATTCTGATGTCAGTGGGCCTGGAGTGAGCTGGCCCTGTCCCATGGCTGGCAGCTGATGCTGGCGGTCATGAGAGCTCAGCGGGACTGTGGGAGGGAGCACCCGGTGCGGCTTCTCCAATATGGTGACTGTTATGTGGCGAGTTGGACTTCTCGCATGGCAGCCCACTTTCCCCAGATGGAGCGTCCTGATAGAGCCAGGTGGAAGCTCCTTTTCTTCTGATGCAGCTCAGACATCACTCTGCCTCGCTTCTGCTAACTCTCTGGGTCCAATGGCCTCAAGAGGTGGTGATGGAGATCACGCCCGACAATGAGAGGAAAATCAAAGAAGGCAGCCGTCATGTTCTGAACGGGCCCTATTTTATGAGCTTTAATGTTGATTGAATTTGTACAAGCATGTGCTTTCTTCTAATTAAAAAGGAAAACATTTGCATATCTGTTTTCTTTGCAGCATGAGCTATGGAGTCCAAGGATCCCAACTCTGTCATCACTGAGGATCCAAGGCCGGGTCAGTCATGGGCTGGCAGAACAACTTTACCAACCCCAACACATGAGTCACAGTTATCTGACCCCTTTCCCTCAACTTTGACAGCTCTCTCATGTCTGTCAGTTTATAGCTATGCCGGCACTGGAGGCTGGAGTGCTGACTGCAGGGAGAGACCCCTATGGAGCCCCCTAACACACTGTGCTGGAATGGTGACCCTTTGGGAATCTCCCTCTGGCCCTGTCCAGTCCCCTTCCTTCCCCACCCCATCCCACCCCACCCCCAGCTCCCTCCAGACTCCTGTGCGCTGGGAAGTCCAGAAGCCTCCAGCATCCTCCATCCTTCCTTCTTGTGCCAAACAAGGGCCCAGAGGGAGAGAAGCGCCTCAAGGCCGAAGGAAGATGCTCATCCTGGCATTCGGAGGCCAGCCGTCCCTCTGAGACTCCATAAGGACAATGCTCGGCAAAATAGCTTAGGAGTTCTAGGTGGTTTCCATGCTCGGAACTTATAACCTTATTTTCTTTTTTTTTTTTTTTTCCCATGTAGAGAAAACGCCTTGGCTCCCAGCCAGCCTCTGACCAGCAGCTTCTAATTACCCATGTGGAAAGAAAATGGCGGGCTGGAGACAAGCAGGTTAGGGGTGCTGAGTGATGGGGAGCAGGGGCAGGAAACCCAGAAACTTTTGTCCTACCCGGGCCCAAAGGATGCTGCGCTGCAGGTGAGGCAGGGGCCGTGTAGAGAGACCTGCACCTGTTCATGGAGGCCATGCCCACTGGGTGCCCTGCGACCTGGAAGCCCAGCCCTTTAGGGCAAAGGAGGACCAGTCCCTCTGCCACAGGTGATTAGTCAGTACATTGGCTGCTGTAACAAATGGGTGCTTGAAATTTCAGTGGCATCACACAAAGCTTATTTTTCACACTCATTCAGGGACCTAGGCTCCTTTCATCTGTGGCTCTGTGTCCGGGGGTGTCCAGTGTCTCTCTCAGATCACCCCTGTCCCACCAATGAACAGAGGAAGGAGGGAAAGGTGGGGAAGGCACACTGTTCCTAACCATGGAGTTGGCCAATGCTGCCAGATATGTATTAGGTGAGCCACATGTGTAATTTTAAACTCTCTAGTTGTCACATTTTTAAAAAGTTAAAAAAGCCCTGGCTGGTGTGGCTCAGTGGATTGAGCACTGGCCTGTGAACCAAAGGGTCACCAGTTCAATTCCCAGCCAGGGCACATGCCTGGGTTGTGGGCTGGGTCGCCAGTAGGGGGCATGCGAGAGGCAACCACACATTGATTTTTCTCTCTCCCTCCCTTCCCCTCTCTTATTTAAAATAAATAAATAAAATATTTTTAAATGTATTTTTATGTAAAAAAAGGAGGTAGGCATTAATTTTAATAATTTATTTTTAACCCAATATACCCAAAACATCAACATGTGATCAATATAAAAAATATGACATTTTACATGCTTTACTTCACACTTAGTCTTCAAAATCTGATGTGTTTGTTATACTTGCCCATCTTAATTTGAATGCTAAATTTTCACTGGAAATACTTGATCAGTATTTAGAGTTCATAAAATTTATAGTTGAAAAGGTCGATTCAACCACCAAGTTGGTGCAGACAGACCTAGGAGTTTTCTTAACAGCTGAATCGAGGATTTGTTTTCAAGTTAAAATTAATTGGAGTTAAACAAAACTGAAAATGCAGTGCCTGGGTCACCAGGGCCGCACTTCCAAGGCTCTGTGGCCACCCTCGGCTGGTGGAGGCCATGTAGAACAGAGCAGCTCGGGAACCCGGGCCAAATCTGCAGTGACCCCAGGACCCCTCATTACAGGGAAAAATCTGTGAGAATTACTACTTCCCCAGGCTCATCTGAGAAAGAAACAATCGTACTGGGAAAATAACAGAGGCGCTGAGACTGCTCATTATTCTTATTTTTCTGTGGTCATGCCTCTGGTTTCCCAGGGCTCTTGTCTGACAAATGGCAGCGTTGTGTCCCCCCCGGTTCCCCCAGGGGAGGGCAGCCTGAATCTCCAACAAGAACAGGCCCAGGTGGGCATCGTTGCCAGGGGACAACCCAGGCAAGTCCTAGACCGTGCTCCGTAGATGAGAAGACTGTAGGTGGGACGCATCACTTTTGAGCAGAGCCAACACCCTGAGACCCTGCAGACCGCCAGGCCACATGGCCGTGGAGAATCTGGATGCAATTACGGTCACTCAAAGTATGGGGCTCCAGGTCACTCACTGGGTCACTTACAGAGGGCCACTGCACAAGGACCGCAGCTGGGGGCTAAAAACAGCAGAAATGGACTCTCTCCCAGGCCTGGAGGGCAGCAGGCTGAGCTCAGCGTACTGGCAGCGTTGGTCCTTCTTCAGAGCCTCCAAGGGACCATTCTCTCTGCTGGAGCCTGGGGTCACAGGCCATCCTCAGGGCTTCTTGGATTGTAGACACGCACCACTGAGAGTGCTGCCTCTGTCTTCAAATGACCTCCTCCCTGTGTGTGTCTGTGTCTAAATGTCCCTCTTCTTACAAGGACACCAGTCAGACTGGATTTTGTGCCCACTCGAATCCACTCGGAGCTCATCTTCACCTCATTACACCTGCAAAGACCCCACGTCCCAAAATGGTCATGTGCGCAGGTACTGGGGGCGGGGGGTTAGAGCATGAGCCTGTCTTTGGCGAGGAGGGGAAACTCAAGTCACAGCAGCACTTCACAGTCATCTATTCAATGAGTCTCAATCCACCCTAGGAGGTTTAGTGACCCTGGGACTCCATTTCATAGACAGGAAATGGAGGCCTGGAGCAGCGGGAACCCAGCTTGCCAATGACAGTCCCAAGTCTCAAAGCTGGTCCTTCCCCAGCGCCTGCTCACTCAATCACTCCCTCCAGGCACTTCTCGGGACTCTCCTGGGATCTTTCAGCTCAGAAACAAGGACACTCATTTTGCAGGACAATCCATAAAACCCCGGACAATCTACAGAGGTCCAAGCCTCCACATTTCAATGACCCAGGATGCCAGTTCTGAGAGATTACAAGCACTTTCCTATGGAACTGACCAGGAATCTGAAAATGGCCATTTGATATTCTTCTGTTCCTCCCAACCTCAGCCAGACTGGAACACAATGTGGAAAACTCCAGACACCACATGTGAAAATGAGATTTTCCTCTAATTAGCTGGGGACGGCTCTCCGGTCCCTGCAGAGGCAGGCCCCCGTTTCTGGAGCCCCTTCCCCTAGCCTCAGCTCACCACAGCACCTGCGTGGCCCACGCATAACTCAGCCCAAGTGACAAAGAGAAATTGCCCCAAGAGAACAAAACCACAGTGAGCAAGTCGTTCATGCTGGGACAGACACATGAAAGCCACATGGTCACTGCGTCCATGAGGGAAGACAGTGAGACAGGAGGGCCTTCCAAAATGTCCACAGCACCCCTCCTCACACCTGGGCAGCTGGGCTCTGTGGATAGCCTTGATGACAACAGGGCCATCAGACATGACTCTGCTGCCAGATCCCACCCTCCAGGCAGAGAGGCAGAGCAGAGTCAGGCTGCCCCAGCGAGGCTGATAGCCCTGACCAAGTAACCAAGAGAGGAAGCCCCCTCTGAGTGTACCCACAGCCTTCACCCCAGCCCCACATGCCCGCTGGAGCCCAGCTGGCCGTTTTAGGGGAGCGCTGTGCTGCCAGCATACCAGACAAGGCTGGCATTCTTGGTTTGACCTAAAAGCCTGGCGAAATTGCACTGCTCTCATTGGGGAGAAACGAGGCCTGCTCCAACTACTTCCCTAAGAAAAGCTGCTTGGAAAATGCCAGAGTGGAAGCAAAGGCAGGCTTTCTCTGCCTGCTGGAGAGCAAGGCTCTGAAATCCCAGGCACCTTCTCCAAACAGCCCCTGAGAGGCACCTGGGGGGCTCTGGGAGAACAGAGGACCTGGCGGGGCCAGGGGAGTGGTGCTCAAAAAGGCAGAGTTTTCTCCCCCACAGGATAGGAGCTCTTGTCTCTTGATTTGGCAGGTGAAATTGAGCATTAAGGAAAAATTGGCCTGGCCAGGTCAGGGTGGAGGTAGAAAGAATTTGGCTTTGGTAGGAAATACAGCAGAGGGCTGGGAGGAGAGATGGGTGCCTTTCACAAGGGGCTGGGTCTCCCAGGATTAAGGAGAGATTACAGTCCTGCAAACTTGGCCTGGGTTTATCCAGTCTGGGATTGGAAAACATGGCGGGACTGATTCAGTGGCTTCCCAAAATAGTCACTTCCTCCCTTCCACCACCACCTCTACGAAGGGAGAAAAACACACCCGTCAACAAGGGGCTTTAGAAATTGTCGAGTTGGGCACCCCAGAAAGCTGACTCCTGGCTTGCAGGAGGTTCTAGGAGAGCCCTCCTGGTGAGGGAGGGAAGAGAGGGAGGAAGGCCTGGGCGCTGGGAGAAGCTGGGCTGTGCTGCCGTTTCAGGAGAGGCCTCGGCTGGCCCCCTGGAGAGCATCACGGCTTAGGTGGCCCTTCAGAGCCTTCCCCTGTTGGTGCAAGAGTTCATGACCTTCAAAGCCCCACGTTCATCAGTCATCGGATGTGAGCTGCCCCTCGCTTCGGTAAAGTGTTATAAAATTATGCAAAGCGACTATACTCACTGGTCTAAGAATTAATTTAGAGTTGCAATTATACAAAATTTTATTAAATAGCATATTTTTAAAGGAGCTTATTTGTGTATACTTTTTAGTATAACGGTCCAATTTACTACGAAATGCCTGTCCATTCTTCAAGTTCACTTTTTCAGTTCATAGCTTACCTGCTGAAGCCACAACCATGGTAGGCATTGCTAATCAATCACAGAGCACACCAGACTTTAATCCACATTCCTTTCATGATGATGCTTTCTCTGACTGAAACACCCTTTCCCTCCCTTCCCCCAGGGAGGTCTCCATTTACATTTTTCTCTGAAACTGCTTTCTGGGCCATTGCCACACTGGGTCAGCTGCCTCTTGGTAGTTTGCATCTCTCCACACTGCATGAGTCTGCTTTCCTGTCTCCCTCCCACCAGGCATAAGCTTCAGGAAAGCACAGGCTAGTATCCTGTTCATCATGACCCTCAAGGGCCTGGCACATAGTAGGAGCTCACAGCGAGCATTGCAGGGGTATCTCCAAGATCCCTTCTATCCTACCTCTTTGTGATTTAGACATAGGTTTGGAGGAGGGGCTGATCCTACCCAGAGGTTCAGGTGTGAATCCTTACTAGAAAGATTGGCCAGGGAAGTCAGACCCTAAACCAAGCTGAGCATGTTATTCCTCTGGCCAGAAATACTGGACCAGGATGGGCACATGACCAGTCTGGGGCCAATGAGATGTACCGGGGAGCCCGTCCAGCCTGAAATGAGCTAACACTTCATAAAGAAAGAAACCAGGTCTAAACCAAACCAATGCTGAGGCATACCCCATCTCTGGAACAGTCCTTACATGCAGTCAATCCTTCATTGTATCAGCCAATACAACTGGGCTCAGCCCTTGGTTCCCACCTCGCTGACTCAACCACTTAGTTAAAGTCACCTTGCCTCCTTGTCCTGGGATCCAAAGGTCTTGAAAACAGATTTCCTGGCTTCAAATCCCAGCTCTAGCACTTCCTTACCATGGGGCCTTGGGCAAGTCACATCACCAACTTGAGTCTTGGTTTCTTCAGACATGAAGTGTGGTTTAAAAAGTCCTCTGGATTGGGGGTTAGGCATTGCTTCCCCTTTCACAGCCTCTCCGCGTGCCCTAACTCCTCCTGGCCACAGCTGATGGTCACAGGGAGAATGGACATCCCCAAACACCCGAGCAAAGGAGGAATTGCACTGAGGACCAGGGCCTCTAGGTGCCAGCTCTTTCTGGAATCAAAGAGTGTATTTTTTTTTTCATAAATGTGAATATAGCACTTGCTTGATGCCCGGCTCCGTTCTACATGCTTTGCAAATATTAACTTGCATATCATCGACAACTCTATGAAGTGGGAGCTGTGGCTATGCCCATGAGAAAACCAAGGCCCAGAGAGGTTGAGTGACATGCCTGATGTTGCAGAGGCAGCAGGTAGTGGAGCCTGGATCTGAAGCAGGAGGCCTGTGGCTCCGGTGGGAACGTGATGTGCGCAGCCATTGTGGCCAGATGCTTTACATGAAATAGCTCATTCGATCCTTGCAGCAACCCCAGAAAATAGGCACCTTTGTCACCCCACCTGACAGATGCCAAAGCCATCTCTGTGAAGTAGAAAAAACACTCCATTCACCAGTGGGTGAATGAATGAATGAATGAATGGCGGTGGGCCAGACCTGTTGAGTGGCCTTGGCTTGATCTCTGTGTTCCTGGCCAAGAGTCAGCTCAGGAAGTCCCAGTTGCCCCAGAGTGCTCTGGGGACAAGAGCCTCATCCTGTCTGGGATCCCTGAGAGCAGCTCCAGGCACTGAGTTCCCAGTAGCTTCAAAGGGAGCCCGGAGCCTGCTAAGCTCCCAGGGGGCAAGGACGGCAGGAAAGCTGGCCTGGCCCTGCCGCTGCGGACTCGGTCCCACTGTCAGACGTCAGAAGCGTCAGGCTGCTTTGGTCTCAGGCCTCAGCTGATGGAACCCGGGCAGTGCGGATCCAGGCACTTCTGGGAACTTCGCTGGCATTTCCTTGTTGTGTCAGTGCTGCCGACGCGCCCCAGAAACCACACACAGAACAAAGTCTCCGGGGCACTGCCTGGAAGGCGAGAGGATTAGAGAGAGGGCAAAGGGACAGTGCCACTGGGCCAGCTTCCTCGGGGGCCTGGGAACTTCTTCTGGCCTTCCCTGAGACATCAGCCCCACCAGTAGGCCTCAGGGACCTCATGCTGTTAAAATCTCACAACCACCAGGCAGCAGGGCCACCATGTACTGAGCATGGGTGTGTCAGCTAGGTGTGTCAGCTAGGTGTGCCAGCCAGGTGTACCAGCCAGGTGTACCGGCCAAGTGTGCTCAGGTGCTCTCAGGCTGCTCTCAGCCAGCCTCAGACCTCCCCCTACCCCAGGGCCAGGACTCTTGTTGTCCCCATTTTACAAATGACATAAACAAGGCTTGGGGTAGTGCAGTATCTGGGGGATGAGGAGCTGGGCTTGGACAAGCCTGTTTCACCCCAGGGTCTGTGCCATTTGTCTCGTGTTCATAGTTCTCATGGCTCAAAAAGGAGAAAGTAGAAGAGGTATTCATGAAGTGTCCCTGCACCCCAGCAGGTGAGGAAACTGAGGCCCAGGGAGGGGGGTGACTTTTTCAAAGGCTTCACCTTCAACACCCTGTGACGCACGCCACACAGGTTGGAATGAGAGTCCTTTGAAACACGTGGAGGTAGGGGTGACCCAAGTGCAGGGGGTCTGCTCAGCCACCAGCCCTCTGCTTGGCATGAGGCTGCGACCTGGGGCAGCATGGCCCTTAGCCCTGCTGCCTCCCCAGGACCTGCTAGTGAGACCATGGGATACTCTCCAGGAAGGGAGTGGGGATACACACTCATGCGTACAAAGCCCAGAGATGGTCCTGCACATGTATACACACGCACACGTTCTCTGTGCACCCACAACCCAAATTCCTGCTGGCTGTCCCAGGCAGGGCAGCACAAGTGTCCTGGGAGGGTCAGAGGGAGTTCCCAGGTGGGCTGCTTAACCCCACACAAGGAGCCCCCTCCCCTCCCCCAGCCACCTCCACCCCGCTGCACCAGAGGCTAGCTGTCACAGTCTCTGTCTCCCTCTGTCTGTCCCTGTCTCTCTCATTCTTCCTCATGTCTCTCAGTTTCCCTCTGACACTGCCTGCATGCTTTGTCTCTTTGCATCTCTATGTGCTAAGCTCTCTCCACCTGCTCCTGATCACATCCAGCTCCACTGCCTCCTTCCTCCGAGTCTTTCTCACTCTTACCCACTCCCTCTGCTCTCTCTCTCCTCCCTCCCTCCCGTCCTCTCTTTCTTCCTCTCCCCACCACCTTAGGCAACCCTCAAATAAAGCCCACAGCTGACCCACTTTCGGACCTGCTCAGTGCTGAGTTCCTGGATCCAGGACATGGCCAGGAGGCAGAAGTGGGCCCTGGACAGGAGGCTTCTTGGGGGATCTGCAGGGAGGCAAGAAGCAGAAAGCAGCTGGGTCCTTCTTCCCATATCCTCCACATGGGGTGGGGAAGCCTCCTATCTTGAGGGGTTTGCACCTTATCAGGGTCCACTCCACCACCAGTGAAGGCTGGGGCTCCATGAGCAGCAGCATTCTTGAGCCACCCTGGAATGCGCACAGGGCCCAGCTCTGCTCTCCTGGAGATAAACTAGGCCAAGGATGGGTCTGAGTTTTCAAAATGTAGACCGCCCACAAACCTACTCTCCTCTCTTCCAGAACGTGGCCTTTGTCCACTTCCCAAATCCTGAACCTCCTGTAGGGAAGGGCTATGGCCACAAAAAAAAAAAAAAAAAAAAAAAAAAAAAAAAAAAAAAAAAAAAAAAAAAAAAAAAAAAAAAAAAAAAAACCCAGACTGCAAATCTGACCAATGGGGTATTCTCAGAAGTGAGCACTCAGCCCCAGCCTCCTGGGCTCCTCCAAGATTAGGCCAGCCGGGAACGGCTGGGGCTGCGGAGTCCAAATGGGGAGACAGAGCCAGAGAGCAACAGAGGAAGGTGAGCAATGAGAGACAGTCATAGAGATGGCCAGGGAGAAGCCAGGGCAGCCCAGAGGCCCCTGGGAAGAAGGGACACAGGCTCCTGCTGGTGGCACAACAAGGTGCTGGAGACAGAGGCCACTCCCCCTGGGCTTGGCAGCCTTGGGGACTCATGGGCTCTACAAGCTTGTTATGTAACTGCAGCTTCAGGAATATTTCAAAGCAGATAACACTTCTCTCCCTCTTCTTCACCAGGGCAGTAGAGACCCTCATGGAGAGGGTCTGGAGATAGACATGGCTAAGTAGAGGGTTACCTCTATTTAGGGTTACATAAAGTTCACTTCAGGCCATGCAGCCCACTCTTACAATTTTGCCCTGCTACCACACCTGCCTTAGGGGACGTATAGCATGGTGATCGAGAGTGTGGGCTCTGGAGCCAGGCATTGTGGGTTCAAATCCCCACTCTGCCACTTACTGGCTGTGGGATTTGACTTGTTTCCTTCTAGAAAATGGATAATAATCTACACCGTGGGGGTTCCATGGAACTCCAGTGTCCCTACCAAGGACACAGAACCCATGAAGATGCATCAGACAGATGCAAATTGAGGGACTTTCTACAAAAACCTGGCCCGCACACTGCAAATGTCTGAAGCGTAAGAGTCACACAAAAAGGGCCGGGGGCAACCATCCGCACCGAGCCATAGCAGCCCAGCGCACACGGGGTCCTGAACAGGAGTCTTTCATTATGGAAGGATTCTCAGGACCATCGATGGGACCTGAGCAGGGCCTGGGGACCAGATGACAGTGGTGTGTCAGCGCTGACCTAATTCTGATGGCTCCTTATTCGCCCTGCAGGGCAGTGTTCCGTGCGCGGCACGCTCACACTGAAGCATGGGGCAGGGACACCTCAGGTCAGCCGCTTGGACTCAAAAAGCCCAGCTGCTCCAGCTTGAGATTATTTTCACATTCTTACTATATGAAAAACTTAAGGAGAATATATTTGTATCTGAAACAAACACCAATAACAACGAAACCCTAGGAGAGATTAGCAAATGGCATGGAGTGCTAAAGACCCCTTGTTACCACTCTGCGGCCTTCTTCTTGAGGATCAGAGGCCTGAAAGCCTTTTCTCCCTGAATGCCAGTCAGTGCTTCCTCGGGCCCAGCCCTAGCCCCTCTGGGTAGACTCAGACAACTTACTCACCCTCTCTGAGCCCAGTTTCCTCCTTGGAAAAGCAACATGCTAATGTCTACCTTCAAGTGATTGTAATTAATGAGACAAGTATTCAAAATGCAATAGAAAGACAGATCTGTGCCAGGCTGTTTTTAGAAGCTATTTTCGTGTCGGTCCTGCAAGGCAGTGTTCTTTTTCTCCCTTTTCTTTGTCTCAAACATGGGCCTCCAAGACAGTAGCTTCCTGGACCAAATACAGGCCACCTCCTAGCTGGATAAGGTCCCCTATGGAGTCACCGAGCTCTGATTCAAGACCTGGAGGAAGTGGGGCCATAAACCTCCTCCCACCCTGCCTGTCACTACAGATCAAACCATTATCAGAATCAAAGCTGCCCGGCTGATGGATGAGCCCACAGGTCCAGGGGCTACTCGGCCAGCCCCTCACTGTTATATGGAGCCCAGGGCCCTCCAGCCACCTCACCAGGAGCCTGGGCACAATTTAATTTGGGCCAGAAGGTGACTGTTGCCTCCTCAGGAAAGATGCTTATCTCTCTCTGAAGGGAGGAAGGGGACAGAGGTGTCATCAGGCAGGCAGGGGTGAAGAGGCCATGCTGATAGGGAAGGCCAGGCTTGTGGCCCGGGGCCTCTTCTCCATTGTCACTCAGCTGCAGTGCAGATGGCTGGAGCCCCATAAGGCTTTCAAAACCCAGAGAGCCCCAAGCTTAAATTTTGGCAGCAATTAACAGATCGAACAACTCAGCCTTTTGTCCTAGCAGTCTTTGGTGGGGAGAGACAAGGGCCAGTGTAACTCTGACTCCCCTGGACTCGGCTCCCAGGACGAAGACCTGCTACCTGGGGGCTGAAAGGTCCTGGAAGGACCTGGCCCATCTGAGAGCTGGCTGAGCCCCAGCCTTGGGGCTCATCCCTAAAAGAAATCTCAGAGCTGCCAGGGATGTAATTTTGACCACGTCAGCATCTGGATGCTTTAGACAGTGCCTGGAGATGAAAGAAACCCAGCCGCCATCTTGGGAGGCCCCAGAAGGCCTCTCTGGGTGGTCATTTCATTCCCGCTGCTGGGGTTCGAATCCTGACTCCTGCTGCAGGACTTTAAATTAAGAACGGGTGAAAGTTCATCCTTCACAGTCTCGTTGGGGAGACTACCTGGGCTAATGACGGGAAGGTTTTAGCATTGCCCGGTGCATGTCCAGGGCTGCACCATTACTGTTGTCAGGGAGTGGTTGTGATGTAATGTCCACTTAAAATTCAAGTGGCTGATGTGAGTGGTGAATGGAGTCTGGAGGGAAACGCAGCTGAACGTCAGTAGTGGTGGGATTCGAGCATGAAGCTGAGGCTTTGCTGTTTTATTTGTGTATTTTTCAACACCTTTTTCACGAACCTGTATTCTCCTTTAAATGAAGACTCGGAAACTAAGAAACCCTATAAGAGACACCCCTGTGCAACCAGGCCTGGGGCAAGGCAGCTGGTCCTCTGGGTTCTGCTTCTTGGAGAAACCCTGCGTCACTCCCACCAGCCCCTTCAGGTACTCACAGCTGGTATGAATGCCTGCCACTGTGCGGTTACTTGAGATGATTGTATATTTGCCAACTTATGTGGCCAGCAGCTGCCCCACAGTGTCCGTGGTATCCGGTCCCCAGAACTCTCTGTCCCCATGCTCGACTGAGTTCCTCCAGGCAGTGTCCCCAGCCCCACAGGCCTGGGTGCCCGCTGCCAGCTAGGGTCAGTCTCGTTCCACATGCAAATGTGCTTTTGGCTTCAGCTTCTCTTGGATTAACAATGAATGAATGAATTAATGAATGAATGAATATGAAAATGAAAACAAAACCCTCCGGAGAAACATTGTTGGGTGGGATGGGAAGAAGGAAGAGGAAGCTTGTGCTCCTTAGAGAGATCAGTTTTCCTCACATATTGCGAGTGTGTCTGAGGAGCCTGGTCCTTTTGGCTGTGTGACACTGGGGAGGGTGCACCCCCCTCTGGGGGCACTGCATTTTGGAGAACAAAAGCTCAGCACGTGAGTGTACATTATAAGAGCTCTAACCTGGGGCAAGAGGACCCACTTCAGCAGACAGCCAAGGTCCCTCAGGCTGTGCCAACCCGGTGTTCAGTAGTGACACCATGAGGCCACCACCAGAACAGCAGCTCTAATGGGAGCAGGGTTAGGGGGAGGGAGAGTCAGACATGTTAATCAAGTGTGCAGCCCCCTCCACCGACAGCCTGCAGAGACTGACCTCTGCCTTGCACTGAGAACATCCCCCAAGCTTTTGGACAATGATCATACCAGATGTGGGATAAATAAGGACAAGTCAAAGTTGTTCACTTTTTATAAAATGCGATCGTAGTTAACCTCCCAACTGGGGAAAGCTGGTCAGACCAGTAATATTTCATAGCTTCCATGATGACTTTTGGGAAACACAGCCCTCGGATCATAATATCTGTCTGTGATACAGGGATATTTGATTGGCATTCATTTGATTGAGACAGAAATTCTCGGGTGGACAGGGAGGCAGGTCTGCACTCTGGAGACACTTGCCCAGCACCAGCTCTGACCGCTTCCTCTTATTCTTCTATGTGCGTAAGCTTCCCGGAGGGTCTTTCCTTGCCTGACCCTGCCAGTGTTCTCACATGGTTCTGTTTTTCTGACAACAGCTGGTTGCCAGGGAAACCACAGTGGAGCCCAAAGTCAGAGCCTGTCTTCCCTGCAGGGAAATTCAGCCCTTACTCATGTCTCCATCCACAGCCACCTCTTGACTTGACCTAAGAAAGCTCTGCCAAACACCGAGCAAGGAGTCCCCCTCCCCCACTGGGACGGTTCCCTGGGGGCCAAGTACAGCTGCAGGAAGGGAAGCAAGGCTGGGCTGAGAGAGCCAGAAGGGCCTCCAGATACCACACCTTCCCCGAGCTTTCCTGTTTTTCCAATGTCAACTTTCATCGAAGGGTTACCTGTGCGATGTGCACAGTCCTAGTCCTAGGCACACTGCTCAATGAATGTCGCAAACTAAGCACCCAGTAACTAGCACCCAGAAAAAAGGAACAAATGTCATCAGCCCAGCAGAAGCTCCCTCTGTATGCCCTTGTGGTCACTCTTCTCCGCCCCCCCCCCCCATGCCTGGAAAGGTAAGCCCTGGCTTCTAACAGCAGAGATCCTTCCATTGTTGTTGAACTTGATACAAATGGAATCATACTGTATGCGCTCTTTGGAGTCAGGACTAAGTTTTTAGCACCGTGTTGGTAAAAGCCACATATGCCATAACCTGTGGTGACAGTCTGTTCACTCTCACCACTGTGGCACAGCCTGTTATAGAAATGTCCTGCAATTTACTTCTCCCAGTACTATTGAGGGGCATTGGGGCAGTTCCCAGTTTTTGTCTAAAATGAGCAAGAACACTAGGAGCATTTTTGTCCATGTCTTTGGATGAACATATGTTTGCCTTCCTGTTGAGTGAACATTGAGGAGCTGAGATGCTGGGTCATAGGGATGGATCTAATACCCACTGCCAAGAGTTTTTCAAAGTGTTTGTAGCAAATTTTACTCCCACCAAATGGTGCGAGTTCAAGTTGTTCCACATTCTTGTCAGCACTTGGTATTGTCTCTTTTTCATATTAGCCACTTTCCCATCCCTTTCATTTTGCAGTTGGGAATATTGAGGCCAAAGAGACAGGCCATTCCCAAGACCCCAGACTGGAAGGAGCCTAGAGCCAGCACTACAGCCATGTCAACCTTTCTATTGTGCAAAAGGCACCTGCTCAGTTCTCACATTTAGAGAGTCTTCTCCAGTTAAACCATCCTTACAAATCAGAGAAAGACAGGCACTCCCATGAGAAATAACAGCAGGTAATGGTGGCATAATGGGAGCCAGACAGTTCTTTCCCAATCTCTTTCAGGTTTGTTTCTCTTTGGACTCAGTCCAAGATACAAATGTTTACCTTTTTAGAGTGTGCTAATCTGAAAATTATATTTTTCCAGGATTAAATAGCTAAAGAAATCTTTCCAGTGATGCATGATTTTAAGGCCTTTTGATTGACGTTTTAAAGCACTCTACAGCGTGTGTGTGTGTGTGTGGTCACACACATGTGTGCATATGTACGTGCCTATGTATGCACATGGGTGTGTTCTCATGGCCTGGTTTCATTCCAGGTCCCCTTACAAGTCAAAGCATTGCAATCAAGGATCTCTGCCTCAAGGGGTGTGAGGGCCTCAAGGACTGGTCCCGTATTGAATCATTCATTTACTGACCCAACATTAACTTATTAATGACATATGCCTGTCCCAGGAGACATAATGATGAACCTGACACAGCCTGTCCCTGCCCTTGCCGAACAAAAAGCCCAGCAGGAGAAGACAGGGGACAAGGCAAATTCAGCGCAGTGTGAAAAGCGCTATGATGGGGACATTCAGGACACTAAGGGAGTGCAAAGGAGTGTCTCAATCCAGTTTTAGGAAGAGAGATGGCTTCCTGGAGGGAGCCAATACCTACAAGATGAGTAGGGGTGAGCCAAGAGGGTCAGGAAGCATGTTCCAAGCAGAGGGAAGTGCAGGTGCAGAGAGGACTTGGTGCATCAGGGAATCTAACAGACAAAGAAGCTAGAGCACTTTGGGGGGAGGGGGAGGTACTGTTTTTAATATGCTAATTAAATGTGCTTTAGTATACCAATCTGCACTATGAGTCTCTAAGAGTGGTTCCCTAGCTCTTTGACCAAGGAATACAGTTATAAAAGGATAAACCCTTAAAATTTACAAAATGCTGTGCATGTGCTGCCCCATTGGTCTTTCACATGTTTCTGACCTGAGCACCAGTAGCACTGGCGTCCCCAGCGAGCTGGTTAAAAATGCAGCATCTCAGTCAAGATCCTGGGTGACTCAGATGCGCCTGAGAGTTCAGAAGCACTGGCGCTCTAAGGGTGCATGAAGCAAGTTTTGTTGAACCCATTTTAAAATGAGGCAACAGAGGTCCAGCAAAACAGAGGCCCCACTGTTAATCACTAACTAGTGACTCCAAATCTCGTTGCTCCCTCTCTAGTCCAAGCTAAATGAGATGAAAACACAGAAGCCCAGAGAGGGAACATGCCTTGCCCAAGTTCACACAGCAAGCCTAGGAGCCAGGTTTTTCGGACTCCACGTGCATTCATTCAATGGGCTTTCCCTGACCCCAAATTGCTGAGAGCTGCAGTTCTCCAAGTGTGGTCGGTGGGCCAGCGACATCAATGTCATCCTGGGTGCTTGTTAAAATGCATATTTCAGGCCCCTCCTCAGACCTGCTGCATCTGAATCCCTGAGGATGAGAACCTGGAGTCTGCAAGCCCTTCGGATGTTTCTCAGGCTCAGCTGGGGAATTGCTGTGAGCCATGAAAGAATATACTGCAATTCTTCGATTTACTCACTAGAGCGAGCCAGCGCCCCAGAAACACAGTCTCCCAGCCTCCCCGAGGAGATCTCCCAGTAGGTATCACCTTGGCTCACAGCATGGTTGCTGTTTTGGGAAGATCCTCAGGCCACACCAACCATCGGTGCTCAGGACGGGGAGCTCTTTTGTTAACACGGGAGGCAGGAAACCCGAGTTCGAATACCACCACCTCAATCCTTGCCATCCGTGCCTGCTGTAGGTTCACCATGAATCCTCAACAGAGCCCTTCACTTCTCTGAGTTTCCATTTCTTCATCTGCAAAGCAGGCTGTTGTATCCAAATGGCTTTTGAGACCCCAAGCCCAGCCTTGGTATTTTACAAGACATCTGTTAATGTCTGTACATCGTTAGAAAACAGAAGGCAATGTTGTAAAGATGGATGTTCATAGGTTCTTTTTGGATGGTTCTGCTATGATTCCAGGTGTTTTACAGTATGTCTCCATGAATCACATGCTCTCCCACCAGGGAATGCAACTGCATGTGAGGCCTGGAATTGTGGCAGCTATCTTGGACCCACGAGGAGAAATACCCAAGGAAAACACGCTGAGGATGACTGTGCTAGAAATGATTGAACCCGGGTCCTTCACAATGTCATTGACCTACTAAATTATTTAAGACCTTTCCTACCTTGGAACTTCTTGTGGTGTAAGTTAATAAATCCCCTGGCAGCTTACTCCAGCTGGGAATGGGTCTTCTGTTGCTTGAAGTAGGTGGCATGTCATCTGGCTTGCTTGTCTTGCCAGATTAGCTAACTGTGAGATTTCTTAATCCACACAGGCCATGGTTTGCTTAAAAACCCTCCCCTTCTTAGAATTACCCAACCCCTTCCCTCCAACCGTGTGGCTCCACATGGAGCCACCATAATTCCCACACGGATGGATGCACACCTGGGACCATGGGGCCAAATGCGGCCTGCAACACAGATGCAGACTTTCTCATCATCACAGTAAGTTCTGTTGGCCGGCACACTGCTCTAGAATGAACTCTCTCTCTGTCTCTCTGTCTCTCTCGGTCTCTCTCTCTCTCTCTCTCTCTCTCTCTCTCTCTATATATATATATATATATATATATATATATATATATATATATATATATATATCCCCTCAAAAACAGAATTTGTTTATAAAAATTGTGTATTTATTCTGACATGTGTGAACTTCGGTCGCCTACGAAGCACTCTCCATCTGATGTAATGCACCTATCGAGGTGCTTTTCCCCACTGCTTGGAACGGTGTTTGAACTCATGGATTTTGATTCCTTTTAGCACTTCTGCCATTTTTTGTTTCACCTCTTCTGCATGGGCAAGATATTACCCTTTCAGAATTTTTTTCATCCAGGGAAACAAAAAAAGTCACTCAGGGCAAGATTGGGCGAATAGGGAGGGTGGAGCATAGGGGTCATGCCATTTTTTGGTCGAAAACTGCTGAACACTCAGCGTGGTGTGGGCAGGTGCGCTCATAAATCACCCAGCATGAAATGGGCAAACACGCTGAGTCTTCCAAAACAATTCACTGAAGCCAAATGCAGCCTCTCACAACAACGCCAGCTGGTACACTGCTATAGATGGATTCCTAGAACACTCACCTAACGGGGAAAGCCTGTACTGCAAGGGGTCTGCCTTCCAGATAATTTGGGCTTTTTGGAGTGCCCCTCATATATATTTAAATGGGGATAACTAATTAACATTAGTGCTTTAAGTTCAGAAGTTCTTACAAATTCCTATCTTTCCCTACAAGGTGTTCAAATTTGGATCAGTGTATATTATTATTCTCATTTTTTTAAAGATTTTATTTATTTTAGATAGAGGGGAAGGGAGGGAGAAAGAGCGGGAGAGAAGTATCGATGTGTGAAAGAAACATCAATCAGTGCCTCTCACAGGCTCCCAACCAGGGACTGGCCCACAGCCCAGGCACATGCCCTGACTGGGAATTGAACCAGCAACATTTCCTTTGCGGGACAATGCCCAACTAACTGAGCCACACCGGCCAGGGCTATTAATCTCATGTTTGATGAGGAAGTGGAGGCTTGGAGAACACATCGCCCATGGATACATGGCCAAAACTGCAAAGAGAATGGTCAAACACCAATCTCCAGGAGTTTCCTTTTATGCTCCCTTGCAGGTGGCTGCTGCCTCTTCTCCAGATTGAACCAGCCACGGTGACAGTCTCCCTGTAAAATCGATGAGGCACATTTTGAAGCCAATGCTCCTTAGAAGGAAGGCTCAGAGTTTTGTAATTCCTGCATTTCTCATGCATGAAGTAGAGAGAGTGTTAAACCCCAGGGAATAACTGTGCTTGTTTCTGAAAACAACTGTCATTCTCTGGCTCTGGAGCTACTTCTGAAGATGCCAAGACAGAGCCTCCCTCAAAGGGGCAATTATCTTATTTCAAAACCGTAATCAGATTTCCCCTGAAATCACAGTCTTGCTCTTGCTGAGCAGAACTAAAGGGCAATCAGGGATATGGTCAGAGGCCCTGTACTGCTGCCCATGGGTCTAACTGTGATCAGGGCAGAGATGAGTGTCCAAAAGATTACCCCACCCTCCCTCTAAATACCGTCGCTCCTCAGAACGCGGTCACTTTTCCTGCCACACCAATTCTGCCCCACTGGTCCCTGTCACCTCTTCATTTTAGACTGTACCGATGATTTGGAAAGAGAGCAAGAATCACTGGCCAAGCCTCTGTACAATGATGATGGGGATGGTGGTGGTGATGTGGTGATGACAATGGTGATGGTGGTGATGATAGTGATGGCGATGTTACTGTTGATTATGAGGATTGGGCTAATTATATAAATCACCATCGTTGCCTGTACTGGTACTTATAATGTGTGCCAGACCCTGAGCCACATGCCTCTGCTACCTCACTTGCTTTTCTCACTCCCCTGAGGCCTTCCTTCATCCCCAGGCTGTGGCAAACATGAATTCCTAAACCGGTCGCCTCCATGAGCTGGGACCCATGGTGTTCCCCATGGGGGTGAGCAATGGGGAAAGCATGGGTTCAAATCTCAGTCTTGCTGCTTCCTAGGCATGTGGCTCTGGGAAGTGACTCCCTGTGTCAGCTTTCTCATCAGTCAGTGGGGGTAGCGCAGTCTCTGCCACAGAGGGCCCGTGTAACAGCTGCATGAGGTGCTGGACACAAACCTCACCTGCAGGTGTCCTCGAGACTCTCTCCTCTGGCCCTGTGCACACCGGGTCTCAGGCAGCCATTCTCACCACTCAGAGTGGAAGGACCCCTCCTGTGGAAACTTGCAAATCACGCTATGGCAACGCAGGCGTACCTCGGAGATACCGCAGGTCCTGTTCCAGACCACCACCGCCATAAAGCCAGTATCGCTGTAAAGCCAGATGGGGTCCTTTTGCTGGTGGGAGGTCTTCCCTCCAGTTTGTAATAAACACAGTATCTTTGGAGTGTAATAAGTGAAGTGAATAAAATTAGGTGCAGTAACTCTAGTTACCAAGCTTTGCCGACACCAGACTCACCTGTGCAGCTTGTGAAACTTTGAATGCCTGGCCCAGGCCCTGGGAGAGTTGAACTGGAAACTCCAGGGAGGAGCCAGTGGCTTCCAAAGTTCCTGGGCAGTTCCAATGCACTGCCCCTGTGCTAGATTGTGCTGCCCACTAGAAATGACACATGAGCCAATGACATTTAAAAGTTTTTATTATTCAGCCCTGGCTGGTGCAGCTCAGTGGACTGAGCACCGGCCTGAGAACCAAAGTGTCGCTGCTTCAAATTCCCAGTCAGGGCACATACCTGGGTTGCAGGCCAGGTCCCCAGTAGCGGGGGAGAGAGAGGCAACCACACATTGATGTTTCTCTCCCTCTCTTTCTCCCTCCCTTCCCCTCTCTCTAAAAATAAATAAATAAAATCTTTCAAAAAAGTTTTTATTATTCATATTAACAGAAGTAAAAAGAAACTAGTGAAGTTAATTTTAATACCACATTTCATTTAGGTCATATATCTAAAATGCTATCCTTTAAACATGTAATCCAACATTGAAAAATGTGAATGAGACATCTTACATCTGTGCCCTGTACCAAGTCTCTGAAATCTGTGGAGCATTTCACACTTAGGGCACACTCAATTCCGACTCTCGCCTTTCAGGTGACTGATGCCACCATATTGCACTCTTACTGGGCAAGGCCGGCAATCCACGCTTCACAGACGAGCACACTGAGACTCGGAGAGAGGCAGGGACTGGCCCAGGCCCCACAGCTGTGCCATGGCCAAGGAGACTCGGCCCAGGTGTCTGTGCCGCAGCCTGGTGCCCCTTTCCTCCCACACCAGCTCCAGATGGTTCCTGGCTTCCCCTTCTGTCTGGGGGCTGCCCCTCCAAATTAAGGGGGACAGCTGAGAGGAAGCCTGCAGTTCAGCACTGCAGAGACTGAATCATCCCCAGTCTGGGGCTCTGGGTTCCCCAGGCCTTGTGGGATGGGATCCACTGTCCAGGATGATTTTTCTGTCCTCCATGCCCCCCTCTCCAGCTGTCCTCCCAGGGCACAGCTGGGATTTGGGCCCAAAATTCACGCCCCAGCACAAGCTCAGGGCACAATAAGGATACCAGTGGGACCCCAAAAACTAGGGGGTATCTCCAGGGCCTCTGAAGACAGCCAAACAGTAGAACAGAAATTTTCAGGGGCCCCAGGACAGTGGCCTCTGGACAGTGGCCACCCTGTTCCCATGGCTTGGACATCCCCTCCTGGTGGCTTTCCTCCACAGAACCCCTTCTAGGTCCTTGGGGCTTCTCAGTGGTCCACCAGACAGCCCCTTGCTGCTTTACTTTTCCCACCATTTGAAAAGGCTATGGCTTTTGTGTTGGTTAGTGTCTGTCTTTCCAACTGGATGGAAGCTCCAGGCAGGTGGGCTCTGCACCTATTTCATCCCCTGCTGACCCCCACTCTCATGTCTGAGAGGGACTGACACACAGCTGCTCCACAGACACTTGTGAAATGAATTCGTTGAGCAGTTCCCAAATTCAAGGAACCTGGAAAGGCTAATGCAGCTTCTAAAGACTCCACATTTTGAACAGGGGCTAACTTGGGCCTGGAGGAATCTGATTCCATGGGCATAAAGGAGAGAAAGCCATGGGCTCATTTCTGGTATCAGATGACCAGGGTTTGTTTCCATTTTCTCCACAGAAGTTGCGTGATATACCACCTACATCAGCTTAGTGCAGCCCCTGGGGGCATCTTGGGTGATGATTAGATTTGGTCAGCGACTTGGGACCCAGCTTTCCACTGAAGGCACCTCCTACCTGGAAGGGAAAGTGTGACTTCTTACTTTGGATAGCAACCAGCACTTTGGCATAGGGACATGTAGCCCCTCTAAACCTCTGGCACGGCACGTCTCCTCCTGTCCTCGTCTGCCTCCTGGAGGGCCCGGACCTCGTCGCGCTGCCGACTTAACCAGGGTGGCGCTCCACAGGCGGCTGGTGTCTCCCTCCCAGCACCTCCTCCGCCAGTATCCCAGTGAATGCTGGGGAGGAAGCCCTTTGAATTTTGCAATCCTAGTTGAAATTTTAGAAATGTGTTAAGAAAATAGATGCTCCAAAGTGTCTGATGGACATGGCAGCCCATTGCAGAGCAGAGGAAGATTCAATATCTCTGCTTTGGAGCTGTAAGAAAACTCTGGTTTCCAAAAAATGTCAATAAACCTTAGAACAAAATTCAAGACTATTTAGCAACAAACCCCAAAAATACATAGCATCCAAAAAACATTAGTGAACTTGAAGACATAGCAAGAGACAAAATGACTCACAAGAGAATAAAGATTGAAGAAAATGAAGATAGCATTGATGAGCTGTGTGAGGCTAATATACGTGGAGCTTAATATATGTATGGAAGATAGGGGCAGGGCAGAGGGAAACAGAAAAGACACTTAGAGCAGTGATGGATGCCCTGACCGGTGTGGCTCAGTAGATTGGGCATTGTCCCAAAAAATGAAAGGTTGTCAGTTCAACTCCCAGTCAGGGTGCACGCCTAGGTTGCAGGTTTGATCCCTGGTCAGGGCATGTGCAAGAGGCAACTGATTGATGTGTCTGTCTCACATCCACACTTCTCTCCCTCTCTTTCTCCCTCCCTTCTCCTCTCTCTAAAATAAATAAATAAAGCATTTGCTTTTAAAAAAAATAAAGAATGCCTGGATTTAAAAAACTCAAAACTCAAAAACAAACAGCCCTATTTTTAAAATGGGCCAAAAACCTTAACGGACACTTCACCAAAGAAAATATACAGGTGGTGAATAAGCTTGTAAAAGTTGCTCCACATCACATGCCATCAGGGAAATACAAATTAAAATAACAATGAGATACCACTACATACCTATTAGAATGGCCAAAGTCAAGGACACTGACAACACCAAATACTGACAAGGATGTGGAACAACAGGAACTCTCATTCATTGCTGGTAAGAGTGTAAAATGCTACATTTTGCCACTTTGGAAGACAGTTTGGCGCTTTCTCACAACATACTCTTACAATAAATTCAGTAAGCCCACTCCTTGGTATTTATCCAAAGGAGCTGAAAACTTACGTCCGCACCCAAACCTGAACATGAATGTGTATAGCAGTTTTGTTCATAATTGTCAAAACGTAGAAGCAACCAAGGCACCCTTCAGTGGGTGAATGAAGAAATAAGCACTGGTGCATTCAGACAATCAAATATTTTTTGGTGACAAAAAGAAATGAGCTGTTAAGCCATGAAAAGACACAGAAGAAACATAAAGCAGGTCACAAAGTGAAGGAAGCCGGTCTGAAAGGCTGCATGCCATGTGACTTAGCTGTACAACGCTCTGGAAAAGGCAGTGCTATTGGAGACAGAGGAAAGATCGGTGGTGGCCAGGGGTTGGGCTCAGCTGGACAGTATCCCGACTTAAGGTCCACAGCCCCCATCACATCCACGGAAATTCCTCTCACCTTCTAACGTAACTATTCACAGATTCTCAAGGTAAGGGTATGAACATTTGGGGGAGGGACTCATCCTGCCTCACACAGCATATATTCATGCAAATACTTGTACACTAATAATGCTCACAGAGATTTTATTTGTAATCACCAAAAACAGGAAATGACACCAATGTGGGAGTGGAAAACTAAATTCTGATTCATCTATACAATGTAATGCTAGTCAGCAAACAGTGGAATGAACTATTGATACACGCTGCTGCACAGATGGATCTCAAAATAATCACTCTTTGTGAGCGAAGCCAGACCCCTTTCACAAAGACAATGCAAACCATGTAATTGTGTTTGTATGAAATTCCAGAAAACACAAGCAAAGGTATAGTGACAGGAATATGTCAGTAGTTGCCAGGGGCTGGGGTGGGTGAGGTGAGGAAGGCCTGGTGGAGGCATCACCAAGGCAGCTGAGGAAATTTGGGGGTGACAGGCACATTCACTATGTTGAGGGTGGTCGTGGTTACATGAGTGAATACATATGTCAAAGCTCATCAAATTGTATACTTGAAATGAGTGTGGTTCACTGTACAGCAGTTATACCTCAATCCAGCTGGTATTAAAGGCATTTCTCATCAATGGGATGCATGCTCCATGAGAGAGAAAACAATAATAAGCTACATGTCAAATTGCTGAAAGCAGACAGCAGCATACTATTCTTTCAACTTCCCGAAATCCTTGAAAAATTTCCTAATAAAAGAAGAATGGGAGGAAAGAACCTAGGCTTTGGAGCCAGACCTCCAAGGAATCAAGTCTGATTCTGACACATCCTAACTGTGTGAACTTGGGCAAGTGATGGTCTTCAAATGGACCTAATCATCACACCGAGCTCACTGGACCACGTGCAGGAAATCAGGTCGACAGGGGCTGCAGGCTGGCGGGGGCTGGGATGCAGAGGATGCTGGCTCCACAAAGGTAGCTGTCTTGGTAAATCTAGTTCATTTATCTGAGGGACACAGAACCTGAACTAGAGATGCTGAGAGGCCTAAATCTGAGCTATTTCTGTGGGACCCTCACTGGCTGCCACACCTACAGGAGCCCTGAAGTTACTAGCTTATGGAAACGGTGGCCAAGCTCCTCCTCCGTCTTGCCCAAGGGCTGGCGTCCTAGCTCTGGCCAACAGAGGAAGCCAGACCTAGCACCTAGATCTATTTTTAACAAGGTGACACACGCTTTGCATGTTTTTTTCACAGTTTGAGGCTGAAGGTCAAAATTAGATGTTTTTATTTGTTTGTTTAGACTGGTAAGGTATTATAGCCTCCAACTCCAAGATCAGAACTCTTTCTTTAAAAAACGGAATCAGATTGTATAGATGCATTCCTAAGAACACATTTATTTGGTTACTTCAATTTGTATGGAAGCCTTAAGGCCCCCAAGGGCCCCATCAGGGTTGTCCAGGAGCATACCGCAGAGGCTCCGTGTGCAGGAGCTCAGGGCCCCAGCCCGGAGCCCCAGCCCAGAGGTGCCCCACTGAGGCCAGGAGGGAGAGGAAGGCTTTCTAGAATTGGTGGGGAGGTGCAAATCTGGTGCAGTGATCCACTCTCAACCGTTTGGGATATTGCCACTTGATTTGCTAAGTGGTTTTGGTGAAAGGGAATGGAAGTCTGAATGTGATTGGAAAGGAGAGGAAGTTGAAAGGTCATCACTGTGCAGGAGAAAAAACTCCAAGGGATCATGGGCTTTTACCTGTCTCCTTACCCATTGACCAGCCCTCCCACTGGAACATGCACAGTACAAGTATGAGACTCTTGCCGACAGTTACACGAGAAGCACATGTGCTGTAGTGAATGATTCATTGCAAAGAATTCCTTCCAGGGAGGTGACCCCGACTGCTGCCCCAGACGTCCCTCCAACCGGCTGCCTGTGTGACTGTCTGGTCTGTGTTTCTGGTGCCCACAGAGTGAAGAAATGGAGGGGAGTGTTGGGAAACTTCTGTACCAGTGTGACAGAGTGATTCTATGTCTCTTAACTGACAAATTCAGGTTTATATTTCGCACAACTTTGCTATTTTATTTTTCTGGTAATTCACTTTTACTGTGTTTTAGAAAAGTGCCAGTGTGCAATGGGCTAGAAAATAGTTATCATTACAAAGATTATTTGCATAGTTTTTTATGCATCAAATTCAAATATATTAATTAGAGATCAACCATCATTTTTTAAACTTTATAACCTGCCGTCAAGCATACGGCATGTATACAATACATTTCACTCTGTCAGTCACCTTGAGAGCAGAACAAAGACTCACCTTCCAGGTAAGTGAATACTGTGTGTGTTTTGTGGAGGAAAAAAGGTAAAATATTTACCAATATAAATTTCCCTCTAAACAGGGAAAAGTATATTTTTGTCACTTGATGAAAGAGTAGTGTGACAATCATCCTGTGTTATCCTCGCCAGGAAAAGGCAGAGCGTCTCACCCCAGGCATGAGCCCATGACATGTCGTGCGCCTGTCTCAATTCTGAACGAGACACAGCTAGTGGCATTTTAAGGATAAAAAGTCTGGCGGTCATCCAGATAACATGCTATTCTCTCAAATGTTGCATTTTTCAATTTCAATTTTAGTTCCCATTCTGCCAGGTGTTGTTTTTTTTTTTAATTATTATTATTGATTGATTGTTTTAGAGAGGAAGAAAGAATCATTGATTTGTTGTTCCATTTATTCATGCATCCATTGGTTGACTCTTGTATGTGCCCTGACCAGGTATCGAACCTGCAACCTTGGTGTATCAGGATGATGCTCTAACCAACTGAGCTGCCTGGCCAGGATGATAGGCATTTTTAATAACTGTTCCTTCCCCACAGCTAGTTGGAGAAGGACTGCCTCAGGTCACAGCTGTGTGATGGGGAGGCAGGATTTTGCTTTTGGGCATTGTATGCAGTGGTCCACCTCCCAGACAGTACATAAGCACCACCAGGGTGCTCGTTACAAATGCAGCTGTCCAGGCCCAGTCACAGAAGACTGAGGCTGGGGCCCAGGTCTTTGACTTCAGAGGCTCCCACCCCGTAATGCAGATTCAGCTGGCCCCCATCTGTGCTTAGGAACTTCTGCTTTCCTACACCATCCACCATGTTGCCGGTCACCACCCCACTGTCCTCTGGCTGAAATGTCCATGCACCAGCCCCTGTCTTCATCCTCAGCTGCACCAGGGAATACCTCTTGGGGAAGACAGTATTCAGGCTAGCCATTAAGGACGTGGTAGGATTGGGACATGAGAGAGAGGGGCAGGACTGGAGGAAAAGCACAGATGTAGGAGAGTGTGGGGCATGTTGCTGTAGGCTGTAGAGAGAAGCCCAGTGGGTGAAAAATAGGTTGGCAAATACACATCATACTCCACCCTCCCTCACCCATAGCAAGCACTCTTGTGGTGCCCAGAAGCAGCCTCATAGCCCCATGATCTCAGAAGGTTCCAGACACACAACCACCAACCAATCAGCTTGCCCATGAAACATCTCAGAGCTGAAGAGTGGTGTAGGGGAGGAGGGGGAGAGGGGGAGAGACACTTTCAGGGCAAGATCGCAGCAGGCACTGAATGGTTGCTGCTGTGGAATAAAACATTGTCCTGATGGCTACAGGGTGTTTTTTTTAAAGACTGTATTTATTCACTTTTAGAGAGAGGGGAAGGGAAGGAGAAAGAGGGGGAGAGAAACATCAAGGTGGGAGAGAAACATTGATTGTTTGCCTCTTATGCGCCCCCAACTGGGGACCTGGCCCACAACCCAGGCATGTGCCCTGACGGGGAAGCAAACCGGTGACCTTTCAGTTTGTGGGGTAATGCCCAGCCCACTGAGCCACACCGGTCAGGGCCTGGTGGCAACACGGTTTTGAGCAAAGGACCTGACATAGTCAAAACCGTGCTTTGGCAATCACTGGGAGTTACATGGGCTCTTTGGGGCTAGTGAGGATAGAGTCGGGGAAGTGAGAGACTCTAAGCAGAGACTCTGCTGGCAAAAGAAAGCAAGAATTAGCATGGAGGTGAAAGAGTCAGGAATTCATACCATTCCATTTGCTTGGGAGACAGGGAGAAGGAGAAGCTGGCAATGGCTTTGAGGTTTGGAGCCCCACTGACTGGGGGATGGGTTGGCATCACTCACAAGAGTAGTAAAGACCAGAGGAGCAACAAGGAGGGAGCAGGACGCTGGCTCCAGGTTGGACACTTCTAATTGGTGTGACCAGAAGATCACATAGGGAGAAATTCCCAGCAGGCAGTAGAAGCTGTAGGTGGGGAGAGGGGAGGTCAAGCATAAAAGCCACTGAACCCAAAGACAATGAGCTGTTACTGGTGCCCCACATGCGATGGGAGCCTCACCGCGGGCTCCCCGCAACGAGCACGGCCCCTGCCACGTACCACCACTCCCATCTCCAGGGGTCAAGGACCACGTTGGCTTCTCCACTCTCTGACCTGGTACCCACTAATGACTTTCTGGGTTTCGACTGCCTAGGAGGGAGGCAGGCATGGTTTCTTTGAAAAGAGAGCAAGTTGGTTTCACAGAAGGTGGTACCCACATCCCAGTTTCTACCTGCTGGCTGCAGCAAGGTATGCGCTGCTAGGTGGTGGCTCAGCGGCTACTGTGGCTTCAAGTGGGAAGCTTGCGGTGGCCTGTGACTTGAAATGAGATTGGTGGCACTCAGCCAGTTCCTTCCAGAGATGCAACACATCTTCAAACCCATACCTGCCATGGGCACAGCGCCTTGGCTCTGGGGGGTGGTCTGCAGGAGGCCCAGACTCTAGGGACCACCGGAGGAAGAGAGGGAGGCCCACCTGGCTGACAGATCCAGGTGGGGAAAAGCCAGGGACCACATTTGCTCCCGGTGGCCTCTAGGCCCGCCCTGGGATGGGGTAGCTAAGCACCTAAATACTTTAGAGGTGGAGCTGAGATTTAAAATCATGAGAGGAAGGGACCTTAGAATTGAGGAAATTTGGGCTCAGAGAGAAGGGCTGTGCCAGGACCTCGCAGGGACTGGGGGTCTGAGCTGGGGCTTGAACCAGCTCCCACTACCTGTCTTCTTCCCTTCTTTTTTATTTCTTTTTTTCTTCCCTCCCTTTCCCCCTTCCTCCCTTCTTCCTCCTTCTCTCCCTGCGTCCTGGCCTCTCACTCATCCACCCATCCATTCCTCCTCCCTCCCTTCCTTGTAATATTCATTAGACACTTTCTGGGCACATTCATGATGGTGGCCAAAAGATAGGTGTCTCTGTCCTCAAGGGCGGGAGGCCCATTCTGGAGGCTCCAGAGCCCTCTTCTTCACTGCCTTATAAAACAGAGCTGCACGCCATGGCTGACATCAGAACCAGGAGGGAGGACTGATGACCCCCTGGCACCAGCCAATCAGTAAAGACGGTGACCCTGATGGGGCACACCTGAAAGCTAATGAGGAATCTATTTAGATCCTCCCCTGGGGCCTCCCCTGAAATCCCCAACTTAGGGAAGCAGATACAAGCCTTAAAGAGGAAGAACCCAATTCTCATTCTCTCTCTCCCCCCTTTACCCCACAACTCACCCACCACCAAGCCTCCTTCCCCCTCCCCTTGCCTTCTCCCTTCAGTTGTCTCTTTTCTTTCTCTCGCCTGAGCCCCACGGGCCCTTCTTTGGCCTCTGGAACCTGTTCTCTGAGCCCACCCAGCTCAGCTGGCCCACTTCCTCCATGGCTCACTTCTTCTACCTCTGTGACTCGCTAAATAAACTTTTGCTTGTAAAAAAAATAATAAAATAAGATAAAATAAAACAGAGCTATAATTCATATGACATAAAACCCACTGTTTCCAGTGCTACCCTGCAGCCTTCTGCACACCCATGATGTGGGTGCATTTTCAGAGACAGCCAGGGCTCCGTTCCGGGCTTTGCCACTGAGGGCCTCACAACCTGGGCAAGTCACTTCCATGCCTTTCTGTGCCTTGGTTTCCCCATATGTCATATGCAGCTGATGGCCACCCCTGTCTCAGTAATCTCAGAGTTAATAAAGAACACCCAGTAGGTGTTCTCAAGTGATGGCTGTCACAACCTACTAAGGGGTGGGCCCCAGCCCACAGGGGAAGCAACGGAAGTGAACTTCCCAGAAACTGCCTTCCAGAGACTCGAAGCCTGCAAGAGGAGCTCACTCTTAATTGCAAGAGAGAGAAAAAGCAGAAAGAGCAGCTCCCTAAGGAACCGTTCTGACAGGACTGCAGGTGTGCTGATGAGAACGTTCCGACAGAGCAAACTGCCTGTCTCCTGACCCCCCAGCCACGTGCAGTGTTTCTGGCTTTCACCTCACCCTCTACTTTTCCAGCTTCTAAACTAAGCTGTTCACATGACTGAGCAGGGCAGGGGTGGGCACGCCACCTCCTGGGCAGGAAACCAAAAATAGGTGCTCGGTTTCCATTTCTCAGGGCCAGCTGGATGTGGGGGCACATGGGTCAGTTTGTCCTGCCTCCTTGGGCCCCGGGAGAAGCGCTGGCGCAGGTGCGGGTGAACCACCAGACCTCTAATGTGGTCCCCGGCAGAGAGCTGGGCACCCATGGCCGGCCCCCCAGGAAAACACTCAGCATCTTCAGAGCTCTGTGCCTGCAGGATGCTGCTTCAGCTCCTGGCTCAGCCTGGTCCCAGCGGTGGGCCCCAAGCCGGTCACAACCACCTGGTCCCTGATGCAGATTTCCCGCTCCAAGCCCTCTGGCTACTGAGCATTCCCCGGAATGTGCATGGCTCAGTGGCAGGTTTCATTTTTCCTCTCATCTCTGTGCCCTAGTTACTTACGGAGTACATAGTCAATCCCCTTAAATGTTTGCTGAGTAAATAAATAGACCAGAGGTCCACAGCTCCCGCTTGCCAAATACCAGAAGGAATAAAACACAAAGTGGTGTGTGCACATGTGCAAGCGTGCATACGTGTGTGTTCAATAAGCCACAAGAAGAAACGACTCGGTAAAAGTTCAAGTCCCCAAGGCAAGCTGGAACTGACCCTCCAGGCTTCTCAAACTGATGATCAGAACAAAACGGGAAGGTCAGAGTGTTTTCCAGTCTGAATCGGTATTTCAGTTTGACTCTCTGCTGGATGAGAATGTTCCCCTGTTTCCAACAAAGACCTGATGTAATTTCTGCTTCATGTAGAGCAACCCTCTGACATGGCCCGGCAGTGAGGGGTCAGGACCCCAGGTGGGCAGCACTGGCCCCTACCCAGGAAGGCGCATGAGTTACAGTGGATTCGAGAGGCCAGAAGGCCCATCTTTCCACGCAGGAAAAATGAGATGCCTCTCGGCAGCTGACACGTGGTATGTGCACTCACACGTGGTCCTGCCGCCCACACACACACCTGCTGGGGTCGACAGAATGTCAAACTCTCCTACCCAGAGGAACGTCCAGGAGCTGCCCAGCGGTGATCACACAGCACTGAAGAGCATAAGGAGGTGCCTGCTAAGGAGGTGCCGGAGGCAGTTATGGCCTCCGAAAGCTATGACAAGACACATTTTTTGACTAAGGATATTTTCATTCTGTGACATCACTTTCAAAAATGTGCCCAGGCACCCCCCCCCCAGGAGAGTTCATTATGGGTCAGTAATCCATGAAGTTATAGCACCTGGTCCAGACAGACCTGGCCTGAATTCCAGCCCTGACACCTGCATCCTATGTGCTCATGAGCTTGTGACGGGATCTCTCCAAATCCAGTCCCTTTCCGGGCTTTGCCACTTATTACTCACAGGACCTTGGACAGGTGTGTCTCTCCAAGTTCAACATCTCCACGTGAAATATAGAAATGGTAACAGTCACCACAACTCAGAGTGCCCGTGAGCACCACACGCAGGAACCTCAAACACCAGCAGTCTCCGCGCAGAGCTTGGCTCTGCCATTGCTAACTGTGTGGGAAGCACAGCGGTTGTTCCTCTTCAACTAAGCCCTCATTTTCCTCCTCTGTAAAGTGGAAATGATAAGAGCACCCGTCATACAGGATTTGGGGAATTGGAGGAGGTAAGCAAGTAACATTCTAGTGCCATGCCTGGTGTGGAACCGCGTTTCATGCCCTCTGACACCGCCGGTGAGAGAGCCCAAAGGGCTGCTCCTATGCGGGTGCGCTCGTGGCCTTAAGAGGTGACCCCCTTCTCCTCATCCTCGTTCTGAAACTAGTCATCCTTCACTTATGACCCACTCGCTTACAGGAAAGCCCAGAAGCCAGCTTCTCCTGAGACAGCAGCTTACATGGTTCAATGATTAACCTCCCAACCGCCATCGAAGTCCACAAGCCATTCAAGAAACGGTACTTAACCCAGACTCTAATGATGAGGCAAAGGCCCAGAAAACCCAGGCCGCCTCCCCCCTCGCCTTTCCCACTGTGCCCTGCACCCTGCTGAGGCTGAGGCTGAGGCTGAGGCTGAGGCTGAGGCTGAGGCTGAGGCTGAGGCTCAGCGATTTCTAACTTGCATCACAACATCGATAGCACTCTGGAGTCCCCAGAGTTCCAAGGCACTGGAGATGATCCTCCTCAAGGGGGCCATCAGCTGTGCTTGTTAACCCAAGTCTCTCATCTAATCTAACTGCGGTCTGTGGAGGGGAAAGCACACGAGACCCTCCTTCCACTGGCAAAACAGTGTCAGAAACACCACTTTCTCTTGAGAGAAGGGTAGGCAGCTTCTGAGGAGCACTGTGTGAGTTAGTGAGACTCAAGACTACGAAGAAGAGTTTCAGAGAATTTGTTTTTTCTTTTCCCCTTTCGCATTCACCTATGCCACCAGGAGAAAAAGGAATTCTGCTGTGAATAAACATGATTGTTGGCTTGGCTTACAGATGTTTTAAAAATCCTTTACGTCTTTGGGTTGTGCTGAGACCTTCGGGAGCATTTTGGATGATTGTATAAGTCACCAAAGAGCCAGAGTGAAGATGGATTCTCTTTAGACGGTGTCATTTGATATGAAGGACCGGGCGGTGAGTCACCAAGCCTTCCTTCGGGGCACCCTGTCCTCAAAGCCTGGACGGCCTCCACCTATGCTCTCGGCGTGAAGAGGGGCAGCCCACAGGCCCATGCCCACCACAGGGCCACACTTTACATGTTTGTTTGCTTGTTTGTTTGTTCATTTGAGTTTTCCTAAAAACCCAAACACAATGCAACTTTTTCTGCTATGGGTGTCATCCGTCCATAAAATGAGAGAGGCAAACCAAACGACGATGAAACACAGTGGCCCTGGCATTTGTGGACACCATTTCATCAAGCCCCTCCCCTTAGAAATGGGGAAACCAAGGCCCATGAAGTCCAGTGAGTGACAGAGTCAAAAAGAGACCCAGGGTGTAGTTCTTAATTCCCAGTCTGAGGCTATAAATCATTACGCGGGGGACTCGGAGCTCCCACATCCACCTCTCTCAGCCTCCAGGTGCCACTCCCAGCAGGCTGTCTGGTCAGGGCTCCCGTACTGCTGGAACTGGACACCGCCCGCCCCACCCCTCAGGCTGGCCGTTTCGTTTCTCTCTGCAGTGTCTCACTCATGGTGTAAAATTAGCTAAGCCATGAGTTTCAGGAACAAATACCTACCTGCAGCCCTTTCAGTGGCAAGAAATAGAAACCATTGGGGACTTTCCTCCTTCACTGCCAGCCAGGGCTGGGCCCCCAGCAATGCAGGAGCACTGGGGAGGTCTTGAATGCGGGGGGGATTCTGCTGTCCCCTGGCCCCCCACACACACACATCACCTGGGACACCCAGGAAGCAGAAGAAAAGTCCTCTCCACCCTAGGTGACTCTTCACCACATTGCACCCATGTCCATCTGTTCTCGGTGCCCTGCTGCTTCAGGGGCACCCATCCCTGAGCTTCCCCTGATGTGTGACATCGGTACAGAAAGCTGCACAAGTCCCAGCATGGGGTGCGGTGGGTTTTCACACACCGAGCATGACAGCATTGGATGAAGATATGGCCCATTATTAGCCCCCAGAACCCTCCTCGTGCCCCTCCCAGCCACTCCTTGCCCCCCAAGGGTAACCTTCATCCTAGCATTTGATATTGTGGATGAGTTTGCCTGGTTTTGAACTCTGTGTGCATGGAATCAGAGTGCAGACTGTTTTGTTTCTGGTTTGTTTTACTGAGTATTATGTTTGGGCAATCATCCACATTGCTCCGTGTAGTTGCAGATCCTTCATTCTCAGGCTCTGTTCTCTCTTCTGTAAACACACCGCAGTTTGTAAGTTTAGGGGATATGACACTACCATTTTTGTAGGTTCAAAAAAAAGCAGGAAAACAATTGGCAGTGTTATATGACTCCGCCGAATATTTATCCATGCATTTTATTCCCAACGAATACATGGTTTGTGTTGTGCTCCCATTCTGGCTCTTTTTGTTTTAACTTGGCCTTTTGTTTTTAATTCATTTGTGCCGCTGCCTGTCCATCAGTATGAATGGCTGCAAGCCCTGCGTGGGGCACGCCTAGCACATTGCCCTCCCCTCACTGTTGGTGTCAGATGCACAGAGAACCCTCATCCGTGTCCCCTGATGGTCCCCGGGTGGGAACCTGTTGGGAATGCATGTCCAGGAGTGGAAGTGTGCGGTCGCTTGTGCATCCGAGGGAGCCGCCTCTTTAACAACACTCACTGCCCTGATGCCCTGGAACTGTTGCTCATCACTCAATCCACACGCTGCCTTGGGGGCTGCGGGTTCTCTCAGGGTTAGGGAAATTGTGAAGGGGGTGCCACGACCAGCCAGCAGGGGGTGCTGCTTCCCTTGGGATCCTCAAGCCTAGGAGTCCCACGAGGTGGGAGAGGCGATCTGATGGCTGCTGTCCCAGCTACCCCAGTGCCTTCTCAGTGACTCCGGACGCCATCTGGAGCTGGACTGGCTCTCCAGGGTCATCCGTTGGCAAGGGGGTGGGGTATTACAAAAGTGTGCTGGGCAGGAAGGGGTCCTCGAGTCTGCACACTCCCAGATGTCCTCCTCTGCCATCACTTGGCCACCAGGGAAAGAAAGCAGATGTCAATGAGACCTCCTTAGGGCCCATCTCAGCACCTCAGTGTCCAGCATCCCCTCCCCACAAACCAAGCTCCCAGCCAGCAACCCCCAAGCATTTTGCTGAGGCGCGTCCTTCTATGGCCCTGCCCTGTTGGCATGTGGATTTGGAATTGCAAGAGTAAGAAAGAAAGTGAAAATGATAGAGACAGTTGAACAAATAGTGACAGCTGAGGCCATGGCCTGGGTGTAGGTGGCCCCTCATCAGGATAAGTGCTGATATCATTTGGACCTTGGGCATAAGTACCAAACCTTGATGGCAGCCCCAAGCTTAGACACCAGGAAGTGTTCTAGTCATTGTGCCTTTTCCTATGATGGCTGAGCCCCATTCATTCATTTGTTCATTTTTTCACTCAGCACTCACTGGGCACCTACTGTGTGCTGCAGGATGTCAGCACAGCAGACCGAGGGGCAACAGGGTCAGAGCCTCAGACAGTGGGACAGGCCTGCGCCCTCATTCACAAAGAGTCTCAAGTTTAGGCTTCTAGATGCTTCCACACACAACATCATGGACTTTAAAGGAAGACATCCACCACAGAGTGTTAAACTTCTGTTTGCTTTTGGAGCTCTGTTTTGGCATTTCTTTGTTTAAAAAATAAATAAATAAGCCAACAACACGAACCAAACGGGAAGTGGCACATGCCTCGCTCAACTCCTGGGCAGACACGGAAGCCCCAGGGACAGCTGCTCAGTCTTCCTCGAGTGGCTTCTCTCCCATATGTTATTCTTAAAGCAACTGTTTTCATCCAGTTCATGCTAGGGGTGTAGCTAGAAACACAGTAACAGCCGACATGGGTGCACACCTCTGTCCCAAGCACTTCACATGGATCAACTTACTAGGAGCCCCATTTCTCAGATGAAGAAATAGAGGCCCAGAGAAGTGAAGAAACTCTTTGAAAGCCACCTAGAAAATTGATGCAGAAAGAGGGTCCAGACCAGGCAGTCTGGCTCTAGGGCACCCTGTCACCTCTGTGCGACATCCCAGAGGGCCAGTCCAGGGCTGCCACCCACATCACGGATAACTAGACATCTGGAGAAGGGTCTAGAAAATGAGGATTTCTTCCAGCAGGCTTCAAATGGCTTCTGAGAAGACAACACATTTTATGGCTCCCCAAAACCCAGGGCAGGAACGCATTCCCAGAAGTGGTGACGGTTTTTATGACAGCTCCATATCCTGTTTATCAGCGTCTGTCTGAGCTCCCTTTTCACTTTCTCTTTGTTGAGTTTTATCCGCCCCCAGCTTTGTGTTTTCCTGTGCTTTCCAGGTATTCTGCGTGGAGCCCATGGCATGTTTAGAATTTTTTAAGTTGCTTTATGTTAGTAGATAAATAAATGCTTACTGTCTCTCACCCATGGGTCAAGGGAGAAAGCAATTGGGGGAATAATTCAAGCAATTAATATTATTTGGTCATGAAATTTTCTCAGTATGTTCTTTAGGCCAAGGGGCCTCAAAGAAAATTCCTTGAAAACACTGCTCTATTTCAGCATGAAGACGTGATCACATCTGACAGGGCTGGGGGCTAGGGGAGCCCCTCCCGCGGTATTGCAGAGGAGGAAACTGAAACCCAGAGTGGTCGGGGACTGTTCCCAAGGCCACACAGCTGGGGCTCCACTGCACCAGGACTAGAGCTGACCAGGGAGCTGATGTGGAAGGTAGTAAGAACAGACCAGTGAGGGGAGGCAGCCAGCTGCCCGTGGGTGAGACGTGAAGCCCCCGACCCCTTTCCTGTGAGGACTCATTAACAAGCATGTGGGCTGCCTCCTCGCCACCCCAGCCCCAACCCCTGTGCTCTAAGGAGTGAGAAATGGACCCTAAAGCAAAACACCATTCATGAGAAGGAATAGAGGTTTGTCAGCTCTGTAGTCACAGTGCTGTGAAGAATAGAGGATGCTCATGGAAGTCACTTCCTCTCCCAGGCCTTAGTTTCCCAGCCTATAAAATGAGAGGGCAAAGAAGACAGTAATAATAACACCATTTATGAAGGTTGGTTATCCACCAGGGCAAGCTCGCTTAATACTCACAAAAGCCCTTAAGGATAGGTAAACTGAGGCAGAGTACGGTTAAGTCATCTGCCAGAATGATGTGAGACTCCTAGCAAAACCAGGATGTGAACCAGACCTCTGACACCAGAGCCTGTGACCCAGTCTCCACACTATCTAATTCTGGAAAGTTCTGGCAGCCCTACTGGCTCTACATCGTTCTCCAGTCTTCATCTCAGCAGTCAGAAAGAAGCGAACCCAGGGACATTCCCTCGTGAGTTGGGACATTTGAGCAGCACCCCCTGCCTTCCCCAGGGCGGAAGGTAACAGTGTTTGCAATGTCAGTCTGCACTTGACTTTCCCTGGGGGAAGCACTGGGAGCAAACTGGCTTCCACGATATTCCAGAAGGTGGAAGAGGAGGAGAAAGAGGTTTTGGTAGCTAAGCCAGGAGCCTGATCCACCCTTAGCTATGAACATGTGAGCTTCAATTTCCCCCAGCTTCCAAATGGGCTGCTGGGATTGCAAATAGCTGCCAGTTCCTGGCCAAGCCAGAGCTCAGAGAACCTCCTCCCTTCCTTTGAGAAGGTGACAATTATAGCTGCGTGCCAGCTCATTGCCAACAATGTCACATGAGGGAAGCATGAGTCCTCGCATCCAGAGGTAGAGGCTGTTACTGTCCTCGTGTCCCCATTGGGGAACTCAAGGCACTGAGAGGGTCGGTGGCCCTGTGGCTGGCTGGAAAGTTTGCAGCAGGCTGGAGAGGGAGCCACACAGTGGGGCTCTAGGACCTGGGCTCGGGGTGCCACACCACAAACCTCTCAAAGCCACTGCCACTATTGCCACCTGGTACTACAGGAACTGGGGCCACCTGTGTCATTCTCCCCTCATGCATGTGACCATTGTGGACAGACCCAGAAGGAATGGAGGTGACAGTCTGCATGCCCACAGAGCCCGAGGCCAGCACCCCGACATGCTCCACTCTGCATGGGAGGAAGCCGTGACTAACTACAGAAAGCCAACTCTGAACTGCTGTGCAGCTGGGCATCAGGAAGGAGTCAGAGCTCACACGGCTGTCCCTCCTCCAGGTCAGGAGGCGCTATCCTGGGAGGAACAGGAGGTGGGAGGGACAGGCGTCTTCCGTAAGTCGAAGAGCCTCACTTCGACTCCACCTGGACTGTCCAATATACAGATTTTGAGCTTCTCCCAAGGCATCAGCGAGATCCCAGATTTCAGCTATCTCCCTGAAATGTAACAGAAGGGACAAGACTTTGGAGACAGGTGGGCCAAGGCTCCCATCCAACCGGAGTGGTCCTTAGCTGAGGCCTTGGAGCTGTACCCCTGTCCCTATGGTTCTCCAGCCCTAAGTCAGGCCTGAGTAAGGCTTCCCTTTGGAATGGCCAAAGGGTTTAAAAGCTCCGAGGATGCCAAGGGTCCCACCTTGTGAGCTAAACATGAGCAAGAGAAAGTGACTTCAGCTGTCACTCTCCCACAAGGCAGTGAAGTGCAGTCTTAGGGCATCAGCCCTGGATCCAAGCTTCCTGGTTCCTTGCCCCATTGCTGTGTGGCCCCAGGAAAATGACTTCACTTCTCTGGACTTCAGTTCTGCTCCCTCCCTCCGATGAGTCTAAATGTAGTTCTTATCTCACAGGGTCATGGCTTACATGGATTGGTGCTATGAGCAGAGCCTGGCACATACAGTGAGAGCTCAATGAATTAGTTACTTTATCATTATAACGGTCTGTGCCTTCCAGACCACAGCAAACCAGGGGCCATGCTGAGGCCCGGCCAAGAGCTGTCCTGAGTGCCCTTGGAGAACAGGCCACCCAGGGAGCAGCCTGGGACACTGGTTTTCAAGAAGGGCTGGGGGAGCCACTCACTGGCCTAACACTAGCACAGGAGGCCACGTGTGCACACTCCTGCACACACATTTGTGCACAGCCACACGTGTCACAGGCTCACACAAGCGCAGCAGTGGCTGCCTCTCCGCCCCTCTTCTCTCATCTCCTTTCCTTCCCAGGGAGTGGAGCAGGGTGGGGCAGGCCGTGGGTGCAGTGCCAGGGCAGAGCCCGATTGCTCAACATCAGGACCGCACTGGGTCTCAACGGTCAGAGACCTGGCTGTCAGAGAGCCTCGCAATCCAGCCCCTGCGGGCCATGGGCTTATAATATTTTTAGAGAAGTTGGGTTTCTGCCAAGTTCCTCTGCTTAAGAGTCTTCCTGGAGCTGGTGGGTTCCCACCTACCGAGGCCCCAGGCCCCACTCTTAGGCTTCTCTGGGGGCTTTGCAGAATCACAAAGGCCACCACCTCTGACCCCACCCAGGGCACCCAGCCAGTTCGAGCGGCTCCCACCACACCTGCCTCTGAGTCTCCTCACACACACAAGGACCTTTGATCCCCAGGGCCCTCAGTCCCCAGGGTCTTTGCACTGGCTGTTCTATCCTCCTGGACAGCCCTTCCCCCACCCTCAACACCAGTCCTCTTCAGTCCCAGCTAGTTTCTTCCTATGCGCTAGGATGCAGCCTAGACGGACTCCCTCAGAGAGGCTGCCCCTGAGCACCCATCTGGAGTAGGCCCCTCATCGCTCCAGAGGGCACCCTGTTTTTTCTTTCAGGTTGTCATTCTATATCCATCTGTTTGGTTGCTGGTTGTCCAGAATGTTAACCATGCATGTCTCTTTGCTTAACCCAGTGCCCCACACCTCGCCCGGCAGTTAGTGAGCTCTCTTGGTGCTTGGAGAGTCAGCATGGAAACGCAGTCCTGCAGCTGTCGATCCAAGTTGGCAAACCCTAGCTGGGGCCCCCTGTGGCATCATGCTAGGAGCTGCACACCTCGGGATGAAACACACACAGAAAGGAAGAGAAACAAGCAGATCTTTGGGACACGCCAAGGTGCCTGCCGAATCCAGCCGTTCAAAGACGCAGTGAGCAGTCAGTGGGTGTGGCTGCCTGCCATGTCACTGAAGCCCCACATCAACCCTGTGAATTAGGGAGGGGTGGGCTTCCTGTCCCCCATATTAAAGGTGCAGAAACTCAAGTCCAGTGACGTTAACTCAGACTGCCCGGGTCATAGAGCTGGTGTGGGGCTCAGCTCCCTGGCTCCAGTCTGCCACTCGCTCTGCTGGCCTGCAGCTTCTCACCCCTCTCTCATCTTGGTGTGTGTGTGGGGGGGGGGGGGCGGCGACCCTGCCACAGTGTGGCAGGGAAAGCACCCATTCTAGAGCAGGATCCAGGTTGGAGAGGAGGTGGACAGCAGGCTGGCCCACACAGGGGAGCAGGCGGAGGGCTCCAGGACAAGCTCAGGACACTGAGGGGTGGACTCTAAATGCAGGGGCTCAGTTCGAGCGTGGCCCTCACATTCCTTGCTAAGTAACAAATTGTGACTGCATCTATTTTTACCTTGTCTTCATCATTCCAGTGGTGAAAGAGCCACGACAACTGAAGAAGTATGGGTGGACCTTTTTATTTCCTTCTTAATCAAAGTGCAAAACTTTCCTTTAAGATTCCAGCTTTTGAGAGAGCATGCTGGGATCTGCGAAAAGCAGGCAGAGGTGTCAGTGGCTCTGAGATGCATCCTTCGTTCACCCCTCCAAACATGAAGCTGGAAGGCCACGGCTGTGTCTCTGGGGGTCTCGCATCAGGGTGGCCCTGACAGCTGTGTGTTGTGACATCTCCAGGTTGGTCGGGCACACTCTTTGGGCTCAGGCTTGGTGTTTTAGATGGCCCCCGAGAGCACTCGTCCAAGCCCTTCTTTCATAATGCAGCTCACAGCATTCCCACAAACCGTTACAAAGTATTTTAGGCGACACATTTCTATAACTGTAATGCTCCTTAAAACTTTTTTTCAGTTTGCCCTTTTTGCAAAATAACTGTTTTTATCCTGATTAAGAAGTTCTTTCTCTTGCCTGTGGCACTAAGAGAGAGCTGAGACCAAAGGCACAATTCCTCAATATTCAACCTGGGTCTCATGCTGTGGAGTTTTAGCCCAAAGCAACAAAAGCCACCTTCTCTGCCTCAGAGTCTTCACACTGTGCTAGTCCTCCGTAGAGGGACACAGCACACATGCCCTCCCCACTTTCTGCTCCGTAACAGGACAAGGGATCATCATGTGAAACAACCAAGAAAATTAGGCATCATTCTGATACCCCCAGGCAGGAATCCCAGACACAGGGCTCATCCAGTGCAGATCATTCTGGGCCCACATCCCTGTAAACATCCCTCCATGTGCAAAACCCAGACACCGCAAGGCACAGGGCAATGTGCATGGTATGACCCTATTTTTGTAAATACGTGCACACACATGTCTGGGAAGGGTGCTGGCTCACCACTAGTATCAGTTACCTCTGGCTTGGGAATCTGAGGAAAGGGGAGCTTTTTCCCTTTCCACATTTTTCTTTATTGTTGACATTGTTTGGCAATACACATGTATTTCCTGTGTGTGCTTCTTGGGTGTGTATGTAGTTTCTCTTTGCAAACAATAAAGGGAAATATTACTGTGCACCTATTATGTGCAAGACACTAAATTGGATGCTGACTGTCACATGAAAGTGAGACATGGTGATAAAAGCCGTAATTACTGTTTAACTGAGGATTTACTACGTGCCCAGCACTTTTAGAAGCTCTTTGCTCATGTGATCTCCTTTGATCTTTAAACAGCTCTTTGAAGTGGTTACTTCTACTCCTTCTACCTTATAGGTGAGAAATGAATGTGGGACTCAGAGTTAAGCCATTTTTCCAATGTCATCAGAGTCAACGACAGAGGGTGGAGACAGGGTTCGAACCTAGGACCCGCCAAATCTAAACACCAGGATTCAGCAATGTGGAGCAGGGGGTGAGTGCAGAGGGAGGGGGCATGAGCTGGGCAGCAGTGGGAAGACACTAGGGTGGAAAGGTATGAGACTCAAGGCCGTGGTGAACTGGGAGGAGTCTTAAAAACACCTACATGTTCAAGCCCTAGAGATATATTTGGATAAAGGAGTGATTTCCAATATTTACCCAGAGGCATCCCTCTGTAGTTATATTTTTGAGGTTCTCAGTTTGTACGATATTCTCCAATTTTCTGAAAACCATTTTGTTGAGCATCTGCTTACACATCACCTTGTCGGTATAGGTATACATCAAACAGATGAAGCTCAAGAATGAGGTCCCAAAGGCCCCTTAGTAGTTTGTGATAGGACCACGCAATGATGCCAGCCTTTGCTGAGAACCAGGAAAACGGCACCCTGGAGACAGCACCCCGGGACATCACATCTCAAGCCGGAAAGTGCTGGAAAGGATGTTTTAAAGTACAGTTTACATAACATAACATGGACTCAAAAGGAGGCAAACAGAAGCAATGTTCCTGGAGAAAGTGAATCAGGAGAGGGTTTACTTACAGGAGCAGGTTTTGAAAACACATCTGGTTTGGGGGGTGTAAATGTCACCTAGAAATTTTGTTTGAGGGCATTTAATTCCACGTCATTAGTTTGTGAGTGTTTTCCGACGGCAGTGGAGCAACCAGGTGTAGTTGAGGCCCATAACTGCATGGCTGGCAAGAGACAGCACCACAGAGTTGGCTTGGGCGCCCGCAGCAGGGCGGCACCCACATCGGAGCGGTTTGTGCACCACGCAAAGCGCCAGCTCCCATGCAGAGTTAAAACTACAAGCTGGGTGCTGCCCTGTCTGAAGCTAGGGGCTTTTTTTCCCTAAAAGTCACAATTGTCAGCTGGTCTACATTCACCTAGAAGGGGCATATTTTTCTAACCCACTTTCCCAGGAGGGGTGCCTTTTTCCAGTCCACAGGAGAATGTCGTATCAGTTAACTGGCCATGGCTCCAGGGTAAAGAGCAAAATGGAGTGAGAGAGGAGAGGAGCCAGGCAGACCTTAAAGAGCGTCTACGTCAATGTCAGGAGGAAGAGAAGTTCAAGGTGTGGTCTGATTTAAAAAAGAAGATATGAGGTACTTTTCTGAGTTCAGTTTGCAGTGCATGCACCACTTCCAGGAGCCCCTCACCGTGAGGCCAGCCGTGAGCCCTTTGTTAAACATTGACAAAAAAGGTGGCGAGCCCAGTCTGAGATTCCCTTCAAAACCACTCCTGCAGTCTCGGGCTTGTATTAGGACCACGGTGGGTAAGGATGGCTCCACAGGAGTCAGGCTGCTCGCTTCCAACAGGCATGGCTTTAATTAAACAGCCCTCATGCCCGTGCATCTGAAATCCTTTCATCAAGAACTGGTTAGTCCTGCCCTGGTTGGTGTGGATTGAGTTTACTGGCATGTGCCCTGGCCAGGAATGGGACCAAAATGTTGCTGGTTCGATTCCTGGTCAGGGCACACGCCCGGGTCGCACGTATGTGAAAGACAACTGATCTATGTTTGTCTCGCACATCAATGTTTCTCTCCCTCGCTTCCTCCCTCCCTCCCCCTCTCTCTAAAAATAAATAACTAAAATATTTTTTAAAAAGAACTGGTTAGGCCTAAAAGCAAGAAAATGCACCCCCTGTAGTTGCTCTAAAGGAGATGCTCTGTTGATTTAAAAAACATGGAGGTGTAAATGACTGATGCTACAAGCCCCCGAAAACAAGGTGTGTGAGAGGAAGGAGGGACACCAAGGCAGTCCCATCTGAGGAAGGGGGTCATCACAGAGGGGAGAGGGTCCGGGAGAGCAGAGCGAGACAGAGAAAAGAGGGCCGGCGCAAGCCTATGAGGCCAGGCTGGACCTCTTCATTCACTCATTCCGTGCACAGGCACTGGCCTCTGCTACATGCCAGTCAACAGCCAAAGCTGGAAAGAGAAAAATGCTCTCAAGGAGCTGCCATCCCTAAAATAGTACAAAAAATAATGGGTGTTCATGGGATTTTCTGTGTCACTTTCAGCTGCATGATCTCATGGAATCCTCACATTGATCTCTGGA
Organism: Anoura caudifer; assembly: GCA_004027475.1. NCBI lineage: Eukaryota > Metazoa > Chordata > Mammalia > Chiroptera > Phyllostomidae > Anoura > Anoura caudifer. The sequence continues at coordinate 921,391 of PVKU01000020.1, forward strand.
GGCAGGTGCTGTTTTACCCTTATTTCATGGAAGAAGCAGCAGAGGCTCGGAGAGGCAACATGATTTAGCTGAGCTCACACAGCCAGGACCCTCTGGCCCCAACCTCGCTCCTACTGACTCGGACACATCCCTTTAAAGCAGCAACTTTCAACTGGTGCACCACAAGAATTTTTAAAACATGCAGTACCTGACTATTTAGTCAGGTGCACTGACCTCTTTTCCCCTAGATTGTCAAATTAAAAAATGACAACAGCCAACACAACAATAGCCATGCAGTGTGAGTGCCCTGTCTGAAACCATAAATATATAAGGCATATACTAGAGTTGCATCTTATTGGTTGTGTTGCATAATAAGGTTGCACCTGATTGGTTAATTTTATATAAGAAATCTTTATATACGAGTATAGCACCTGATTTTTTAAAAGTCACTTTGGAGCAAAAACAGTAGGCAATTTTTTGTAAAGTAATCAAAATTATCCTATTTTTTGTCAAATCAGCAAAAAAAGTATTTTTTGGTGTGCCGCAGAATTTTAGTAATTAGGTTATGTGTGCCATGAGATGGAAAGGGTTGAAACTCTCTGCTTTAAAAGAATGTTTTACCTGTAACATGCCTCAAATGTTGGATGATTATAAGAATAAAGGGGTTTGGAACCTTGCTCTGTGTAACGAACAATGTATAACGACCTCTAAACTGTCACTGAACAGAAACTCAATATGGAGCTTTCATGGCTGAGGAGTTGACAGTTAGCTTGGGTGCCTGACCAAAGATAAAAAGTGGGGTCCACAGGAAAACTGGGGCCCCCAAGCTGAGGCAAGGAAATAGCTGTGGCAGGTCTGAGCTTCCATGATGTAAAGCCACCTTTCCATCCAGCTGAACTCAGGTTCAAGGTGAGATCACCCCTACACAGTGAGGGGTGGACACTCCAGGCTGGCCCCTACCCTGGCTGTTCCTAAAGGACACCAGCCCAAGATCCCAGGACAGTGGAACCAAGGCTCAGAAAGGTTGGTGTTGGAGAAAAACTTAAGGCAGAGGATGGCATCTAAAAGGAAGCTGGGTGGACATGCCTCCCTCCACGTGCAAGTGCAGCGCTGACAAGCAGCAGGGGCGCGGGCAGCGGCAGCACTCCCAGCACCGTCACCACAGTGACATCACAGGGCTAACAATGGTACCCACAGGAGCAACCGTGTGATTGGCAGCAACCATCACAGCAGTGCAAGTGGTCACGTGGCATAACAGACGGTGGCAGTGGGAACAGGAGCTACAGTGGAAACAGTGTATGAAGACACCCTAGGGCAGGACAAGCCAGGCACATTCAAGGGCAGGAAGAAGGCAGTGATGGAGGAGGCAAAGGCCCCTTCCCATTGCCCTGGAGAGGAAAATATTTCCCATTAGAAATTTTTTGAAAAATATTGAGAAAATAGACACAACATAAAAACATCATCTGTAATCTAACCACTTTTGCAGTTATATAGAGAAGTCAAAATCCCCCCTTTCTTCCTTTTGCTCCAGTCAAATTCGGGGACTTGATTGGCAGAGGATGTAGACCTATCAAAGCATATAAAATTGTTTGCATTGACATGAACTGGCCCAAAAGTCTCTGTTTTTATCACTCCCTTGAATGTATGTGACTCCTCAGCAGCGCCCAGCATGCCTGCCCCTGGCGGCACAACAAACTGTTATGGCCTGAGAGTGCTCACAACAAGAAAGTTAGAATTGCACGTAGACTGAGATCAATGGTCTCTGAGCAAAAACTGGAAGTCCTTCCCCTGACCACAGCATGGGCTTGAAGTTCTGGTCTTTAGTTCCGTCTGTGGACCTAGGTTCATGTGTGGATCTGAGCCCTTTTTGTCCTCATTTTAATTTTCACGGCTACTTTCTGCATGGCTAGAATTTTTTGGCATCTGACTTCCAGAGTCACAGTGTTGCAATAGTGACAAATGAGTCCCAATAAGAGGATGAATGCAATTGCCAGAGCCAGGACCAACCAGAGTAGCTTAGAGCAAATGGCAGCCCAGCACAGGACAAAAGACCCAGCCCACTCTTAGAGAGACCCAAGCCCTGCCAACAGGGGAGCTGAGCCACCACCTAACTTCACAGGAAAGCCCTGGGCACTCTTTCAGAATGAGGTGAAAATGGGTTGATAAGACTATGAAAAAAAAGTTAGCTCCGAGGGCTATTTTCATCAGTGGATCAGGGTGGGGGTGGTACCAGATTCTAGCCACAAAGGCAAACGAATACCCAAAGGTAATGAGATAATCTAGCCACTGAGAGCCACCTTGGGCATCAGAAACTTCCATATTTTAGGTGATTTCTTAAAAGATTGGAACTAATTATGGGCAATCCCCTCCACCAGAAGTGTGAGGGCTCTCTTCTCACATTCTCCATCTGGTCCCTGTCCTCTCACCTCGTTTAATCTCCGCCCCACCCCCACCCAAGTAATCGTTACCGGAAGCTTAAAGCCAAATGCCCTCTAGTGACCCTCCTCATCTGTGAAACTCCACAAAACCTCACTCATTTATTCTGAAAAAATGTCTCAATATTCTATTTTGATTATATTCTGCATCGTCTTTGAAACATAAATCCCCAGTAGAATTCCACTGAATATGTAAGGGAAACTCAGACATAATTTTTTTAAAATGGTACGCTCTTGAACCTTAGTCTTACGTCTACAGAGCTGACGGTGGGAGCAGCCAGCATCACAGACAGCGAGGCTGTGGCAGGCGAGTGGTGTGAGATGAAGCAGGGGTGAATCTTGGGTCGCAATCAGGTCACCCTAGTGTTTTCTTTCCCCACTTGAGTGTTTGCTTTTGGTCTTTCACGACCAGCCAACCTCAGGAATCATCTTTTTTTTTTTTTTTAAGGCCTACCCAAAACTTCCAACATAATTCCCCACCAAATGGTAATAAGACTATTTTGCATTCTTGCTACTCACACTGCAACCAGCACCATCAGGTCCCCTGGGAGCGGGTTAGAAACACACCATCTCAGGGCTCAGCCCAGAGCTACTGAACCAGAACTTGCACTTCAGTGTCTGGGATACCACGTGCGGGAGCATCGCTTGACATCACCGTCCATTTCTCCATTTGCACAGCAGTTGTTCGAACCCTTGCTGTTCTCAAAGTGCCTGCCCATTTCCTAGGGAGGATGCAAAAGTTACTGTGCCTGCCCTCAGGTGCCCACCACCCTGGGAAGGGCAGATGCCCAGCCCTGCCAGCCTCTGCTGAGTGCCACAGTGCTGGATGGTGAGAAGGAAAGGACACCGAGGGGAAGTCTATTCCACGCACCCACCAGGCCGGACACCTCCAACGATCTCCCATGGCACCCGTTTCTTAGCCATTTGGTAGGACTTTGTGTTAATCTGTCTCCCTCATTGACTGCCATCTCCTAAAGGTCAGGATCTATGTCTCATATGCATGTGCCCAGAATATGTGTGCAATTGAATTAAACAGCCACGGTTCAGTGTAAGCAGCTGGAACCAATCCATGCTTCTTCAAAACTAGTCCCTATTCTACCCAGCCTGGTCCCCAGCCTCTTTGCTCTTGTCTGTCCTCAGCTGGCACAACTGAACCCCTTAGTAGGGCCAACCCCACCCATCTCACCCAGGACAGGTACTCCAGCCCAGGCCTCTGGTGTCTCAGCACTAGTGCTTGGGCAACTCATCCGACTGACCTTGAATAACAGCTGTGACCTTGATTGTCAGGCTGACCTTGGGCACCAACTATGACTATGTCATCAGCTTGATGTTGGGCACCTGGGTTTTTTTCTTCCTTGTTTCTGAGCCTTTTCTCCCTACCCTGTACTTCAAATGATGGTGACTTGAGTTTCTTTCTCGCTTGTCACATCTGATCCCCTTGTCTGGGGCCCCTATTTCTTCTTCTTAGCTACCCTAAAGCTCCCCATTCACATGTAGGTGCAGCTGTTCCCTGACGTCCTAGAACCCTATCTCCTGCGATCAGAGCCGCCTGCACTGACCTTCAAGTGTCCTCTGTTACCAAATTCCTTTAAGCTCTTGACTTCCCCTTAACTGGCTGCCCTTTAGCCTGTGATAATCTTCCTATATAGATGCTGGCCTCGCGGCCTGGGTTTCCCCTGCTCCCCAGCAGTGCAGCTGTGTTTGTGTTCCTCTCTTCTGTGCTTCCCAAGCCCATATTTAAGATCCCATTTTTAAGTATCCTGTTCTTGACCTCAGCAACTATTTATTAGTGAATGAGAAGATAAATGGGTGGGTGGATGAATGGTGGTTGAATGGATGAATGGATGGGTAGTTAAAAGAATGGAAGAGGAGTGGAAGATGGATAGACAGGCAAATGGATAGATGGATAAATGAATGATTGGAGAGATGGAGTGGTAGGTAAATGGGTAGATAAGTAGGTAGGTAGGTAGATAGATAATAGAATAAATCAACTGAACTACCTCAGTCCTGAAAGTTTGACACACCTGCAGCAGAAATTACTAGATCATTCCAAAGGGGCTCCTAGAAAGCTTACCAGTGTGCCTAGAACCAGGGTCTGCAGAGAATGAAAGATGGCCCCTTCCCTTGTGGCACTCAAAGTCCACAACTCCCAGCCTCCTGTGGGAGTCAGATAGACAGACCACAGCCATGCTGAACAACCCCCGGGCATAGCCAATACTTCCTGAATGGTCAAGATCCTTGCTGGCATAGCTCCTTACCTATAAGGTGGGGATGACGATGTTCCTTGTATCTACCTGTGTTTGTAGGTACAAGGGCTGTGGCTGCTGTGACAAATGACCACAAATGTGATGGTTTACAAAAACAGAAATTTATTATCTCATAGTTCTGGAGGCCAAAAACCTCAAATCAGGCTTGCTGGGCCAAACTGAAGGGGTCATCAGAGCCATGCTCCCTCAGGATCTAAGGGCGATCCCTTTCCTCTTCGTTTCTGGCACTGCCATCTGCTCTTGGTTGGTGGTTGCATCATTCAACCTCTGCCTCTGCAGTCACACGGCTGTTACCTCTTCTCTGTAAAATCTCCCTCTCCCACCCTTTCATAACACACTTGAAATTGCATTTATGGTCCACCCAGCTAATTCAACAAAATCTCCCCAGCTCAAAACTTTTAATTTAATCACATCTGCATTTTTGGTCATAAAAGTAACAGTTACAGGTTCTGGGGATTAGGACATGAACATCCTTGGGGGCTGTTATCAGTCACCACACTACCCCATGGGGTAGATTAGGTCATGCCTCGTACGTAGCAACTGCTCTACAAATATTATCTATCTCGGTAATAACAATTATTCAACATTGTACTGGAGGTGCTTGTGAGCATATGAGAACAGAGAAGAAAGTGTTGCTCATTCTGAGTCTAGAAAACGGAACTGTCACTGTCTCACTCATTTCTTTGGAAAACAGATGTGTCCACTGCTTAACACAGGTCTTCACTTTTTCGTGGCCGCAGACTCTGTGGCCACTTTCCTGAAAAGGGTCAGTCAACACAACTCACTGAGAAACCTAGTTTGTAGGAATCACTGCTTTGGTACTGGAGTACAGACAAAGCAGAAAGCTGCCACTCATCGTGGCGTTATTAAAGGTAACGAGGATCTAAATCAGCAAATGCTCAAAGGGAGAAACAGAAACCCCTGGCAAGCCAGCTGTTGGATGCCGAGGCCCATCATCTCCTGCCAAGACCTGGGAGCCCGCCCAGGACAATGCACTTGAGTTGCAGATTAAAATGCCATCTGGCTTCTGCCCTACGTGTGACCTAAAAAAAAAAAAAAAAAAAAAAAAAAAATCACTTTGGGAGGTGTAGGGGAGGATAAAGAAAAGAATAAGTGGGAAAATTGCACGTGTTTTTCAATATATTTTTGGTCACTTTAGAGCAACTATATTAACCTCTCAGAGGCTGAAAGAAATTTAGTTTTCGTACAGATTTAAATAAATACCAATGATGGTGCATCACTAGGCAACTTTAATATGGACTGGACATTAAAGATGATACTAAGTTTCTTTGATGTGATCATAGCATTGGGGTTCTGAAGGAGGAAGTCTTTACTCTTAGTAGCCCTCAAAAGGTATCTGTGTGTGGTCTGTCAGCATGCCTGCAACTTACTTTCAACTGGGTCAACACATATATAAACACAGATCTATAAAGCAAATGTGGCAAAATGGCAACAGCTGTTGAATGTGAGTAGTGGGTAAATACTGGCGCCCAACACTCTTAACGTCTCTGTGTGCTTGAAAAGTTTTCATAATAAAAAGTTGTAGGGGTGAGGAGAAAGTAAAGATGGTTAAGTGAACCAGAGAGTTCTACGGATTCTTGTTCCAGGATTCAACTTGATGGGCTGGAGGTGCAGTTGAGGGGAAAGCCTCAGAGACCAGAGATCAAAGAGGGAGAATGGGAAGGGAGAGAAACCTATGGTTAAGGTGCTTTCTGAGCACCAGGACATTAGCAGAACCAACACCAAAACCCCTGTGGAGCCATGGGGACATGGATATGTACCAACGCATCACTGAGCACAGCTCTGGCAATCAGACATCAGCCAAGAGGTGTGTTAAAGGTCGATCATTATCAAGGACAAGGGTAGGGATGGGGCTTCTGAGACTTGGAGTCTCAAACATAGCTGCTCTGAGTCTATTATGTTTAGGGACTCCATTTTTACTCTCCATTTAATACAGAAGAATTAGGAGGTCTGGGTTTCCAGAGGAAAGAACCCCATAAGACTCAGAGAATCATGGACTTTTAGGCTGCAATGGACATTGAGGTTGATGGCCCTGAGCCTTCCTTCCATCCTCTATAATGAGTCTAATCCAATCATCAATCCCATCCCTCCACAGTGATTGGCTCAGGAATGGGCATGTGACCCAATTTTGGCCAATGAAATATAAGACAATGTTGGTCAGGGGGATTCTGGAAAAAGACTCATCACTTCCAGGTTGGTGCCATGAAAAGATGGTCTCTCTTCTTCCTCTGGATCCTGTCACCTGAATGGAATGCCTGGAGCCATATTGTGACCAGTGAGAGGACAAAGCCAATGTCAAGATGGCAGAATAGGGAGATGGAAAGCAGCTGGGTCCTTGAGGACATCTCTGGAGCACGAAACCAGCCAACACTGAAGCCCACCCGGAACTTCCCATTATGCAAAGTAATAAATGTTCTTGTTCTGTAAGTCTGTTGGATTCTATTTCAGTTACTGATATGAGACCAGGATGCAGAACCAGTGCTGGCTGATAGGGTGCCTTTGCCTGAGTTCAGAAAGTTGTCCCTTCCTCCAAGAAGACACCCAGCTTGTGAGATAGGATGCAGCAGGCTTTCAACCCTCTCACAGCCTCGTCTCCAGGAACCCCTGACCCAGTGAACATCCCACACAGTGGTCACAGAGGACATCTGGTGAAACCCCCAGGTCCCACCTGCCAAGCAGGTACATCGGCAGGGACTGAGAGCTTCCTCCTTCTGCTTCTGGATGATTCTGGCCTTTGAGAAGTTCAGGGTGGTGCCAAGAGGTGGGTGCAGCCCCTCTTCCAACTCAATTGGCCCTTCATGTCTATTTGTTCTGAACTCACATTTCCTTGATTCCTATTTAAAGTGCTATTTAAGTTTAAGCCCCACCCAGCTTCCTTTCTAAGCAGGTGACCCCCGAGCACTCCTGGATGGAAATCCCAGTGTTGTGGCTGTGGTATGAGCACCTCCAACTATGCTCCTGCCCTCCCCCCAACCCAAGGGCACTGGGGGAACCTAGGCAGCTGGCTCACAGTTTCAGGGATCCTACCAGCTCTTGGCTCAGTGAGGACCAAAGGGCAGGTGGATACGAGTTTTCTAAGAAACGTCTTCAGGAGCTAGATGTTTCCAAAGAGGACCCAAGCCTCTGCCTCAACTGGAAAATTGAGGGGGCATTTGTGGGGCCAAGCAGGTAGGGAGCAGGATGGAATTCAAGGGCCAGGAGAATATTTTGGTCTTGACCCCTGAGGCTCCATGCAAGAGGTAACCAGGTCCTCTACTTCTGTTTCTCAGTCAAAAAGGAGACATCGTTAGCTTCCTCTTCCGACATGAGGCGAATTCCACTGCTGTAGCGTGCTGGACCATGGAGGGCCCTACTCAGGCTTCTAGAAGATCCAGATGTGGACCAGGCAGTAGTGGCAGCCAGGAAAACCTGCCTGCGTTGGCAGGCATGCTTGCTGGTCCTTTCTCCAGCCACAAACATGTGCTGACCCTCTCTCAGTTCCAGGAAAAACTAACTCAGAATGGTGGTCAAAGTGAAGACAGTTGGATCCACATTCAAGTATCAGCTCCGCTATATGACCTTCAGCAAAAACTTCACCTCTCTGGTCCTGTTTTCCTTTCTACAAAATGGGACTGTTATCAATAGCTCCTTCTCAGGGCTTTTGGCAGGAGTTAATACACATAAGCACTTAACATGCTCCCCTGGCACACATTAAGCATCAGTAACTGTGTCTAGTTACTGGTAAGAATGCACAGATTCTTACAGTTTGTAAAGTACCTTCACAGCTCTTACCTTGTCACCCTAACGAACTGTTGCTCTGGCTTAAAGGGCAAAGTAAACCCATCCGGAAGCAGCAATTCAGATGATTTCTGGCCCTATGTCCCCTGCCACCTCCCTCCACTTTACTGCTGCCTCCAGAATCATTGACTCCCCAGCACAGCACCCCAAAAGGCTGACAGTCACCCTGGGCTAAGCTCCAGTGTTGATGTTAATGCACTGGGTAGCTTTGGATAAGTTGCTTCCCCTTTCTGTTCCCAGTTTCTTCATTTGAAAAGTCAAAATGTGGATCATCCCCTTACCTTCCACATGCTGAGATTTGCCGCTAGAATTGAGGTCTGTGGCCTTAATCCTGTTTTTAATACTGACTGTGGTCTCCCTCTGTGTCCGACATAGGCTAGGCACTTTCAATACATTATTTCAAAGTCTCATAGCAAACCTTGGGAAGTAAGCCATTTTATCCCCATTGTATGATGGGGAAACTGAGGCTCAGAGAGGGTAGGCCACACTGACAGAGAATGGTAGAGATGGGATCTGAACCTATGTTGGTCAGATTTCAAACTCAACCTTTTACCACAGTGCCACCCTCTATCAGTCCCTCTGTGGCCAGGTTAGCTGTTTGTCAATCCAGGCTTTCCCTGTTGTCAACCAACTTGGAATTGTGTGGTGCGGGCAATATAAGGAAGACCGCACCTGAGGGTGGACACAACAGGATTTCCCATGGGGCGGGGGGTGGGGGGGAACCTCCATGAACCCAGCACCCACTCATTCCATGAACACCCACCTGTCCTGTGTGGGTCCTATGCTGGGGGTGCAGTCACACACAAGAGAAACCCAGACCCACCCTGCCCCCAGAAGCTTGCTGCACAGCCAGGAGTGCTGGAAGTCGTCAGACAACTGCAGCGTGACGAAAGCCCAAGAAAGGCCCAGAAAGCTCCATCACATCTTGCTTCCCACTGCAGCTTCCCTGCGTATTCTCCTCCTGAGTTCACTATATCTGAGCCCCATCCAGGTAGTATCAATGGCTGTCTCGCTACTTTCCAATCACTAGTGCCTAAAAGAACACCTGCCACGAAGCTGGGGTCATAAAGACTTTCTTAATTAGCTCAGGAATAAGCGAATGAGTATGTGGATGAGGGAATTCATGGTTATAACACTTGAGTGTAGAGCCTGTTGCTTTCTGTGTGATCTGGTTGGTTTCTGGAGCCCATGCTGCCATTTTATTTACAACCATCTTTATTTACCTAGGGCAGGTAACTTTTCAAGCCGCTACACAGAACTTAGTATTCAATGCATTGACACAGAACTTAACTTGACTGCAGGTCAGGATCTGGGTTCTGAAACTGGCTGTGCTTCTGGTTCCCTGAGAGACTTATAACCACTTTTTCCCTGTCTCCAGCCTCATTAGATCCAAACTTTTGCTTTCCACAGAGATATCTGAATCAGTCCCCTCAAAGGTTTACAAGGCTAGTGATGTCCTGGAGCCAACTTTTTGCATCTCTTCCTAGTTCAATGATGTCACATTGGTAGCTTAATTCAGCCATGGTAGGAGTGTTTACACCATGGAAATTGGCAAACACTATTGTTTTTCCTGGATAGTCAATTGTTAAATTTCTACTGTATTAAAAGGCCCAAATTTCTTTGAAGTATCTGGTCTTTAAAATTCCTGTTTATTTTGCAATGATTTCACAAAACATTGTTTTTGACTTAAAAAAAAAAAAAACATTTTAACAACTGGTTTTATTACTTTATTCCCTCCTCCCAAATCTTTTATTAAAATGAATGCTCCAAGAAGGCTGCTATGTTTATCCTGTGGCTTGAAACATCTGCCTGCGACTGGACTTGCCAGTTAAAACCAGAGCATTGGGGGTGACGGGGTGAGTAGGTGGAGCAGAGAGAACTTTTAAAGCCATGAAACTATGTTATAATGGTGGATACCTATCATTATACATTTGACCAAACCTGTAGAATGTGTGCAGACAAGAGTGAGCCCTAGTGTAAAGTGTGGACTTCGGGCGGCAGTGATATGTCAGCGTAGGTTCATCAGTTGTAATGAAGGCAACACTCTGGTTGGGGATGTTGATTGTCAGGGAGACTGTGGAGAGGCTGGAGATGAGGGCGTGGGGGATATTGGAAATCTCTGTACTTTCCATTCAATCTTTCTGTGAACCTGAAACTACTCTAAAAGTAAAATCAATGTTTTAAAAAATCAAAATTGAAAAAAAGAAATAGCGTTGCATGATTTCCCAGGTGTCCTTCCAGATCAAAGAATTCACAGGTTTTTGTCTCCTTTCTTTAATTAGCACCAGTGAAAGCAGGATTTCCTTCCCCTAGTTGGGGGCAAACTCTGTGGCTCACACAGGTGGCCAGGCATTCACCAGCAGATGTCTTCCCCGCATGACCAGCATTTGGGGCAAATGGGCCTGGGGAGGCTTGATTCTCCCAGGGCAGTGGTTTCTCCAAATGTCTGTGGCTGCCTGTGTCATGATCACCTGCTGAGTTTATGTAAATACAGATCTCCCAGCGCTCCTGAGACCTTCAGAATTAGACCCACTGGGGATGGAGCCCAGGAGTAGGAGCCTTATTAAGATCTCTCCTTGCAATGGACAGTTCCACAGCTCAGCAACCCAGGTGGTGGGTGGGGCTGTCCCAAGAGCTGGACGGTGGGTGCTTTCCATCTCAACTCATGGTAAAACTGCCAGCCCCTGACTCACACAGCCCTGGGGGCCAAATCCCCCTCTGCTGCTTACTGAGTAATCACCTACTTCTTTAGCCTCTGTGATCTCAGCTATAAATGGGGATGGTGTTCACTTCCCGGGCTTGTTGGGAGAATTAAAACAGACGCCCATGGTGGGAAAGCGCTCAGCAAGCCATGAACCCTTGGAACATGGGCGTGCTCTTGAGAGCATCTCACCTTGCACACGTGGGGCCCCCCCACTTTCTGCCTGTGTCTCCTTTGATCTCATGCCAGCCTGACATGCGACTTCAGGCAGGCATTTGACTTCTGCATTCAACGGTGGGACAGAAGCCCTGTGGTCTTTCAGTCACTGGCAGAGATAAAGTCAGCTCCCTTTTCTGATGGAGCCGAGAGTAACTAAGTCCGCATGGACCCTTCACCTCACCAGCAGCGTCCCATGCAAACTAAAATGCAGTGAGAGGTACCTCCCCTCACCCTCTCGAAAGGGCCTTTCCCATATTAATAACATTAATCATTACTAATACCAAGGGGCTTCCCACGCACCAGGCACTAAACTCAGGCATTTCTGTCCGTCTTTCTTTAACCACATGGCCCTCGGAGAGAGGAATTCCCACTGTGTCCATTGTGGGGGTATGAACACTCCTTCCCAGAGGTGTAAGCCATGTGCCCAAGGCTGCCCAGATTGGAGGGGCTGCGCCAGGACTGGGAGCCCAGCAAGCCCTGAATCATTGCACCATGGTAGTTTGCCTCTCAAGTACTGGGGGACTGAGTTGATAGAATTGTTGAAATAAACCCCAAGACACTGCTTCACAAGGGAATTAGCACCTCCCAAAATTGAGGGTCCACCACGTGCGAGGGTTGCCATGGGTTGTCTTACCCAGTGGAGACTGTCGTCAGTGGAGGGGCATAAGACTGAGGTGGTGCCGAGCATTGGGCCTTCCTCGAATCTCCCCTTTGTTCCAACCTTTTTCCTCCCTGGGAGGTCTAGGCAGGAGGACACCGAAATTCAGGGAGGGTGAGGGACTTGCCCAAGGTCACACAGCAAGCTGGTGTCAGGGTCTCTCATAGGACACAAGCTTGTACTTTCTTCTGCTAGGTCCCTGGGTTACATTGTGGTTTGGCCAACCAGATTCCAGAGACAGGAGCCAAGCCCAGCACAGGAAGTGAGCTCCTTTCCCAGAGAAGCGGTCCTCAAGCCCCCAGGTAGCACGAGTTGATCCACTTCTTTACTTTCTCCTCTGTGTCAGATTCAGGGTCAAGGCTATGGAGCTGAGCCACCAGAGTCTGGATCTGGGTCAGCTTGGTTCAGGCCACCCTGGAGGCAGGTCAGCGTCACTCGGACCACATGTGTTCTGGCTTCTAATGAGGGGCCATCCAGCCATGGGGGATGAGTGGGTCCTCACAGGGTTTCAGTTTGGCTCCTGCATCTTTAGCCTGAAATCTCCATGACTTAACTGGGCAAACGGTGTCTAAAACTGACGTGTCTAAAGGTGAAGACCTACTCCCTGATCAGGACGCACCCTAGTGCTACCAAATTTATACCCAGAACATTTTTGTGTAGGTGTTTTCACAGGCATGAATGTGTCAAAACCAGTCACTAGGGAAAATCCCCAAACGAAGTGGTCCCTGGCCCTGAGCACCTTCATAGGAGCCCACCATCGACAAGCACCTTCTGCAAACAACGTGGCCGTCCACACCAAGGGGCCTGAGAACGTTCGCCGCCCTCCCTATGGTTGAATGTCCGGTCAGCAAGTGCTGGGCACCTGCAGGCGGCTGGAGATGCACCAACACACAAGCCGGAGTGCTCGTGGCACTTACTGTCTGAGCAGGAAGGCACCACTTCATCAGTGTCACATGGTGAACCCTTGGGGGCTGACAAGTGCTCCCAAGAAAAATAAAGGTGAACAAGAGCAAAGAAAGTGAAGACAGCCCTCTCTGAGGAGGTGGCCTCTGAGCAAACCCCTGGATGAAGCAACAGACAAGCCCTGTGAACAACTGGAAGGACAGAGCGGCGAGTGGTGCACGAGCCCCGAGGCAGGGCTGAAGTCAGCATGTCTGAGGACAGCAAGGACCCCACGCGGCTGCAGTGGATGAATCAGAAAAGTGACCAGCGTCTAGATCACATAGGCCACCCAGTAAGTCCACTCCTGGACAGTACCCTAAGACAGTAATTAAACAGAAGCAGAAATCCACACACACAAGTATTCAGGGCATTATCCCCAAGGATCGAAAATCTCCAAACCACTGAAATGACTGCCCACGTGGAGTGGTTTAATAGAGGATGGCACACCAGCTCCATCGGTGTGGCCACACTCTGTAAAGGGAGTCGGGAACTTGTAGCAATGAGGACAACGCAGATGATATAATAAGTGCAAAAAATGATCTCGTGCCAGAATGAAGACCAAGAGTTGTTAGGCTGGGGAGGGGACAGGGAGAATGAGGAGGAACAGTTCTTTTTTTTCCTTTTTCAACTTTTATATAATGCGGTTGCTGCATTATTTTTATAATTTAAAAAAATTCAAGGGGGAAAATGTGTTCAAACCAAACCAATGGCAGAGTGAGGGGAAGGCAACAAAACAGATTGGTTTCCCTTCCTCATGATACCAACCCCTCCACTGATGTTTTGGGTTTTCTCACCACCACCTTCTGGAACCCAGCCAGCCCAGGGAGCACGGCAGCCCACCCCGAAGGGCCACACAGATTCTCAGGAAGGTGAGAATCCTGTCCCTAAGTCTATGTCTTGTCCAAAGCATAACTAGATTTCCAGAATGGGGGTGAGGTTGTCACATGTTCTTACAGGACAGTTGAGAAAGCCTCCCCCAACCCCCCCAAAACCCCCCCTGGCTTCTGCCTGAAATCCCACCATTCGGTCACCAGGGGTTTCCTCCTAAGCCCTGTGAGAGAAAGAACCACCTTGCCCTCATGCTCATATTTGACCCAAATTAAGGCCAGGCCCACCTGCTACGCGTCCAGACCTCCTGCCTCTGACTGGGGTGAGTTAAGCAGCCCCCGTGCCACGTTCTACATTCCTTCAGCCTTTCCTGCCTCCTTTCCAAAATTCCCCCTTCCCCAGATGCCAGCTGACCCAGCTGGCTGATGTTTCTTAAATGACACTGGACTCCCTCCTGCCTCGGGCCATGCTGCTCCCTTGGGCATTAGGCATCCTGCCTGCTCAGGTCTGAGCACATGACACTCAGCTCAGATGTTCCCTCCTCTGAGCAGCCCTCCCTGATCTCAAAGAGTCCTGGTGTGGATCAGAAGCCTATCCTGGGTCCTCCTGCTCACACCCACTCTCCTGGGAGGGCCAGCACAGAGGTGTGAGGCCTAAGGAATGTAGGTCGGCTGAGCACAGGAGAGAAGGGAACACAGATAGAGTGGGGAGGAGTGGTGCTCATGTGAGCTTGGGGACAAATGAGGGCCCAAAAGGATCTTGAGTCCCTGAGTGGGTCCCTGCAGAGGGAGTCAGGGGTCACAAGCCCAGGCTTGGCAGGGAGAAGCCCCTCTGGTGGGCAGCCATCAGCACCAGAAGTCACTGGGAAGGGTGAGCCAGGCCACACCCCTAGCCTGGCTACCTGTAGTCCCTTTGCCTTCCACATGGTTGTGGGGCATGACCCCGTCAGCAGGGAAGGGGCCTAGCATTTGCTGGGTGAGACCCCCACAGTGGCAGTATCTGATTCTGCACCAACCAACCGGGGACCCCCTGGGGCCTGTGCTCTGGGCACAGAGGGCCCTGTCTGGCTGCTGCAGAAAAGACTGAGTTTCTGAAACCGGTGAAGGCTTCCACATGGTGAGTCTTGGCTTTTTTTTTCTTGCAAAATGGAAGGAGTACATAAATTGTGTACTCCTGTTATTTAAAAAAAAATGCTCATTCATTACAAATGTAAATTCAGAATGCATAGAAACAAATACAAAGATGAAAACTAATATTGGACTGGTTTCTACACCCACCCTCAGAAGGGCCTAGAAATTGGAACGAGAACTTTAAAGGGGGATTCTCAGCCATGGCTGCACATCTGAATCACCTGGAGAGCTTTTTAAGGACAGATGCCCAGGCCCTACTGCAGACCATAGATGAAGCTCAGCGTCCAGACTTTACAGCTACTGGTTCCGAGGGTCTGGAAGGTGGCGCAGGCCTTGCTGCTGAGCTCCCAGATACACATTCCCAGTGAGGCCCTCAGGCTGTTCTCAGCAGCCAGGTAACCCTGAATCTCTACCTTCAGGTGTTTGCTCTCAGGCTCCCACTGGAACATTCCAAAGGGAAGCATGGCTTCATGAGAGGAGTCCACAAAAGAGAGGAAAGGGGAGACAGGAGGGCAAATTTTTCAAGACATGTCATGAGCCCAGTTGGGGTCTCAGCATTCCACTCCCTGTCCACATGGCCCAGCCGGGCAGGGCCCTGGGGCCTGTGTCCTTCCCATCTCGTGAAGGTGAGGGAGCTCCAGTGTCTGTCTCTGCAGGACTTTCCAGCCCCCCACTCTGCCTCAAACATTATTCTCCTGATTCCTTAGGTGTTGAGGTAGCACAGTACCCGTCACCTCTGATGCAAACACCACCTCATTAAAGATCTCGTTCGATAATTTCATCCAGCTCCATCCCACCCAAAACGCTGAGCGAGTGTTGACTCCCAAGGCCACCCCAAATGGAACCTCAGATAGAAAACCAACATCACAGAGGTGAGGGGCTTCTAACGAATTAATCTCCAAAATTAAAAACAAAATGCCTGGAGAACCATTTCGTTTGAGTTCCGGAGTCTCAACGGTTTCTTATTTTTGTCCTCTTCTATGTTCCCAGCTGCTCTCCACTGAGCACACCATGGGTCCAATTAAATGAACAGAAACTGGCTCAGAAAGGGTGTGGTGAGCTATTTGGTTGGAGCCCATCTGCGAGGCGAGGGGGCTGGGAATGGTGTGGGGAGTGAGTGGGCCCCTCCCCCACTTCGAGTGTGTGGTTTCTGCATCTGCTCAGGCTACAGGGATGGGATGAGCCTCCGTGCATGGAGAATGAAATGCGGAAGTACATAGCCCGAGTTAGGCCTGTGGGGGCTGAACGTAGCGGAGGGTGGTCCCCTGACCTCCACACGTCCAGGATCTCACAAGGCCCCCACTCAAGGTGTGGTCTTAGGCCCCTTAGCCACTTTGAGCCTCAGTTTCTTTATCAATGTAACAGGAATGATGAGCAGAATGTAGAGTGGTCAGCAGTGGTTCCCCCAGAGACATCCACATCCTAATCTCCAGTACCCATGCATATGCTAAGTCACATCACAAAGGGGAGTTTCTGTTGAAGACAGAATTAACCTTGCTAAGCACTGATGGAAAACACACTAGATTCTCCCGGATTACCTGGGCCGGGCCGGTGTATTCATCAGAGTCCTCAAAGGTGGGAGAGGGAGGCCGAAGAGACAGTCGGAGTGGGGCGTGCAAGGACTCACAGGCCGTCGTTGGCTTCAAAGGTGGAGGAAGGAGCTGTGAGCCAAGGGATGCAGGTGCCTCGAGAAGCTGGAAAGGGCAAGAAAGTGGCTTCTCCCCTAGAACCTTCAAAGGAACACAGCTCCGCCAACACCTTAAATGTAGTTCAGCAAGACCTTCTGCAAGACTGAGCTGGTTCTGCTCTCCAGAACTGTGGGATGATGCATGTGTGTTGTTCTAAGCCACCAAGTGGGTACTAATGTTACAAAAGCAACCGGAAACGAATCCACACACCTTAAATGGTTGGGTATTAAACAGACGTGTGCATAGGCAGCGCTCAGCATTCTGGAAGTCCTCAGGGAATGTTAGCTATTTCCATCACTCTTAGAGTGATTCAGGGTTTGCTGGCACCCACCTCCCCATGATGCCCCTCTTTGAGGCTTCCAAAAGCCCAGGAGCAGCCAGTAAGGAGGGCCAACCAAAGATGGCCCTGGGAGGTGGCAAAACCAGGCCCTGCCACCCCCGTGAACAGACCAACCCAGCCATTCTTGCTCATTCAGCAGAGCCACGTAGACTGAGGTGGGAGGGAAGCCATGCGCCTCTTCTCCCAGCACCAGACCCAGAACAGCCACCCTCAACCCTGGTGGCACCAGCTTACTCCGAACCTTGAGTGGCAGGGGATATAAGTAGTTCTTAAAGCTCCCCACGTGGTTTCCGTGGGCAGCCAGGGCTGAGAATTTAATCTAATCTAGAAAGAATGCTGAGGAAAGATCTACACAGCTGACCTTTATTATTTAGATAATAATCACAGTGACAACAGCGGTGGCCACCGTTTGCAAATGGCACCCTGGGCTACACAGCTCCTCTGTGCTGTTTCCTAAGTTCTTAAATGGGAGTCAGGGGTGAACATCCCCACTGTACAGGCAAAACTGAGGTTCCAGAACATGGAGAAACTTGCCCGAGGTCACTCGGTTATCAAGGGAGGGAGCCTGAATTTCAAACTGCTGGAGAGCCATGCCTTTCCCCTCCTGCAAGAGTGTGTGAATCCTCACCCAGCTCTGCAGCTGCTGGCCACCCCTCAGCTCCTCCAGCGCCCTGAGGGGCAGCCGTGGGCTGCAGGGACAGATGGACAGATGCTCCCCTCCTGCTCAGAGAGAGCATGTTTAAGCTGGGACTTGCAGAAAAGGCAGTAAAATGTAACTTTGCATTCAATACATAGTATGTCTTGGTCAGTGGTTTGCTTTGATAAATGCAGTCAGCCTGAGTCAAGCCTTATCACTATGAACACCTTAGAAAAATTAGATTTCATGTTTGCAAAAAGATGTTTCAGGTATAAAGCAATGGTGTTTGGTTCAGAGAGCTATATGTTGTTGTTGTTTTAATTCTCAACCCAGGACATGTTTATCGATTTTAGAGAGAGAAGAAGTGAGGGACAGAGGGAGAGAAATATCACTTGGTTGCCACCTGTACATGCCCCTACTGGGGAATAAACCCACAACCTAGGTGTGGGCCCTGACCAGGGTGCAGCACACAAGCTTTTTCCGCGTACAGGATGATACTCCAACCAACTGAGCCGCCCGGCCAGGGCCAGAGGGCTGTGTGTTTCTGAGTGTTGAGACTCTCTGGCCAAGACCCAGGAGCTCACCTGGGGCACAACAGTTAAGTTCACTCCTTGCTGCAGCGAGGGCGGTCCCTCCCCAGGGTATTGCACCCTCCCCAGGGGATCGTGGAGAGAGGGTGTTCAAAGAGCCTGGGGTGGGGACTGGGCTGGGGGTGGGTGGCTTGGGGAGGGTCTGAGGGAGCGGGGGTCACTCTCAACAGTGTGCTGTCGGAAAGGGGGGCAGCTCTCTGGTGCAGATCCCCTCAGCCTCATCTGCAGCGGGGAGCAGCTCCGATGAAGCTGCGACCCCTCACTGTAGCAGAGAGGGAGGCATGTTTGCTGCTGGGTGGGTGCCACCGTCACCTGTTTCCTCTCCCCTCATCGAGGTCTCAGCTGCCCTTGCCTGAGGTTGGTGATTATGCGCAACAGGGGGACAGCCCGGCCCCACGCTGGGAGCCAGGACAGTGCCCAGGGGCAGGGGGCCTTCTTGAAAGAATAGTAAGTGTGAATGAACATTTTTCAAATATTCTACAACTCCTGCTTTTCACACTGGCCTTTCCTCAGTGCAGGCTGTGGCCAGGTGTCTTAGACATTTCCCAGTGCACACCTTGGCCAGCCCATTTGCAGAACTAAGCCATGTTTTCCAAAGCATTTCCCACATGGTTTCCGGAGTTTCATGGGAGTGGTTGGAATGCAAAGGTTCCCTGGACTATCAAGTTTGGGAAGCACTGGGTTCTTTGCTGCTGGACTTCCCAGAGCCTTTAATATGCTCCTGTGCATTATAAAATGCACAGAAAGAACTGGGGTAGTTTCCACACTTGTTTGACTGCAAAGCCTTGGGGTTGGTGGGGTGGGTGAGGAGCAGGGGGACGTGAGGGTGGAGCAGTGTGCTCTGGGACAGAGTTTATGGAATGCTGAGATGAAGGGGAAACTGAAGCAACATTGTCCAACTGGCAAGGCATGCGCTCCTGAGGAGCCTGGGAGCACAAGCAGTTCCCACCTGAAGTGCTCTGTCTCTCACAAGGCTGGACAGGGCTGCTGTGCAGACAGGCGGGAAGTTGCTGTGATTAATTGAGGACAAATCTGTTGGCTGAAGCATGAAGAGAAGTCAGTGTAGCCTCTGATGAATATGGAGCTTCTGATGCTTAGAGACAAAAAATGCTCAACACTCCCTGAGCCCTGCATGGTCTGACCTCATCCCCACTTGGCTGGTGGCCTCAGCCTGCTGCTCCTTACCCTCCCTTGCCAACTCTTCCACTAACAACAGGCCTTTTGCTCACTGGGCCATTGAGCAGGTCCCTTCCCAGCACAGTCTTTCCACGGACACTCCCATCCCCACTCCCCGTAGGCACCTACCTCACTCCCCGGCGCGGGGCAGCCCCCTGCTACCTTCTCTAGGGGCCTTCCCTAGTTTCTTTTCTAGCACCTTCCATACTGGACTCCTCTCAGCATCTGAATAGGTCTCTTTCCCCCCATAGAAAGAGGGCCACATCTGTTTGCTCTCTGTTGCATCTGCAGCTCCAAGCACCCTGCTTGGCACATAGCAGGTGTGCAGTAAATACGTGTTCAGTGAACATGTGGCCTGCGAGGACTCTGCAGTGTATTTTAATACTTAAAAGGGTCCCAAGATGCAAAAACATTGGAAATCACAGGTTTAAAGGATGCATAAAATATTACTAGAAGAAAGGGGATTAGTAACACTTGGTGAGGAGTGGCAGCAGCCAAGGGGTACAGGGCTTTGGGGGGGTAGGGAGTAATGAAAATGTCCTAAAATTGGCTGTGATGATGGTTTCACAAGTCTGTGAAAAAAGGCCATTGAATTGTACATGTTCAGTAAGGGACTTGTACACCATTTGGATTATGTCTTAATACAGCCATTACAAGAAAATAGATGAGTCTGTTCTTTGCACTATGATAAATTTTCTGTATGCTTCAAATTATTTCCTAGTAAGTTTTTTAAGTGGGTGTATCAGCTCCCTCTGTCTCTAGTGCAAAAGATTTGGGGAATCCCTCTTTCCCTCCCTCATTCAAGGAGCATTTTCTTCACATTCATCCTGTGCCATGCTTAGCACTATGACAAGCGCTTTACAAGCCTTAATTTGCTCAGCCCTAGCAGGCTGCCTGTGAGGGAGGTCCTATTCATTTATTCATTGCAAAAACGAGAAAACGGAGGCCAACTGAAGGGAGCAGCTTGCTGAGATAACCAGCAGGTAAGGAGAGGAGGCAGAGCCAAATGCAGGACACCTGGCCAAAGGGTTCAGGCTCTTTGCTACTGCGCTGGCCAGACCCAAGCACCAGCTTCAGGCATAGATGTCGGTTATGGGGTGTGGGTCCAGAGACCAACCATGGTGTTTTTTTAAGGGGGTCTAATTCAGTCCCTCACACATGTCTTGCCCACAGCACCTGGGCTGCCTTCTGACTGGAGGGGCCACAGAAACCTCAGCAGCCCATGTTGCAAGAGTGTGGCCCTGCCACACGGCAGCCCTGGCAGATGCTCAGGAAGACACAGGCACTGGCTGCCCAACACAGGTGCCTGGGGCAGGGACAGGCCGCCCCAGCAAAGCACAGCGTGGACTCCGGCCTCGGAGCCCAGGGCAGCAAGACCTCCCATGGAGGAGAGGTGGGAGACCCCTGACCCCCCACCGGCAGTGAGGTGAGATCCTGAAACCAACCTCCCCGACCAGTTCCCCTTCCATTGCCAGCGAAACGTGGGACTTCCACTAATGATTCCCTTTTGGGAGTCACTT
Organism: Anoura caudifer; assembly: GCA_004027475.1. NCBI lineage: Eukaryota > Metazoa > Chordata > Mammalia > Chiroptera > Phyllostomidae > Anoura > Anoura caudifer. Next base: position 942,299 of record PVKU01000020.1, read on the forward strand.
GTTCCTTAGCGCACGACGTGGAGTGCTGGATTCAGGAAGTCTTCAGTTTTCAACTTCATGTTTTCACTTTTCTTATCAGAAAGGTATATGACTAATCTCGCAAGCCGGGCACCTCGTCACTGTGGAACTACCTTGATGTTCACGGTCCCGGAAACTTCGCCCATCTCTCATGTGTGTGTCAAGGTAGGGGCCTGAGACAAAGTGAAATTCAGAATGAGAAGAGCTGAAATAGAAACGAGAAGAGTTGGGGTCAGGAGTCCGTCATGTGGCTCCAAAGCTGAGGCTGTCCCCTCCCGGTGGGGTCTCCACACAAGAGGGGGACATTCTAGGAGCAGAACCTACCTCAGAGGCCCCCCTAGGGAATAGCACCATCTCAGCTATGTCCCAACTTCTGAGCCACACAGACCTGGCTCCACCAGTGGATGGCTACCAGACACAAAACCACTTCTCCTCCCTGAGCCTCAGTTCCCCACTTGTAAAATGGGGCAACAATAACACCCCACCCACCAAGTTATAAGGGATTGAGTCAGCATGCGCACCCATAAATTGGTACTATTAATTCCAATAATAACCATGATTTATTGAGCACCTATTTATTCTATCATTCCAACAATATGATCCAACAGTTAGGAATTCTATCCCTATCTTGCTCAGGGCATTTTTTTATGTGATCATTACAGTGATCCATCCAGCGAGGGAGGTCTTATTATTTCTACTTTAAAGATGAGAAAACTGAGGTTATTAGGGCCAAGTGACCAGCCCAGATTGGACCTAGGTTTGTAGCCTGCTGCTTAAACAACTTTGGGTCCCTCTTTAAGATAGAGTACAGAATTCCACACCCAGCCCAGCAAAGAACCAGTGAAAGAAAGGAGCACAGGAGCTTAAGCTTCCTTAGCCCTGTGGGGCATCTGTAGCTGAGCCAGATCCCCCCAACACTGGGTGATCCCAGCACCCGGACCTCGACCTCCTCCACCTTCAGGGAAGCTCCAACTTTGGGCACTTGGTGCCCCAAGCACCAGGTGCATCTTCCTGGGGCAGCCAGCAAATAAACATGTCATCCTGGGGTCTTGCAGGAGGAGTAAAGAAGGGCCAAGGATAGAGGAGAACAGACATGGAAGTATGGAGATGCCAAGGGACAACACAGGCAGGAGCATGGGGCTGAGAGTGAGGTACATGGCAGGGAGAAGGAGTCCGGATGGGTGGATGAGGGACAGCCTGGGGTGTGAGCCATGCAGTGCGGCAGCCACTAATGGGCAAGCAGAGGGTAGGAGTTGGGCACTGGCCCCTTAAGAGACAAATTCTAGAATATTCTCTCTGGCTCTTATATGAATGATGGGGACATGCGGGCAGCCTGGAGACTAGCTGGGAGGTTTTCATGACTTAGTTTTAATTAATTTAAATTTAATTAGCCACATGGGACTCTTGGTCTCTATACATAAGGTCCAGCAGAAGCAACGCCTGCTTGAGTGTGGTTGGAATGGTAATAATATGGGTGCAATAATTTACAGTTTCAATTTGAACATTTCACCTAAAATGTCATATGGTGTGCTTGAGTGTGACATCATTATGCTACAGAATAACATGCTTATGATTTTGTAATTTAAAAAAAGGAGTGTTATTTGTGCCGGATCCTGTATATGGACAGCACAGCACTAAATCATTATAGGCTTAGGTTGGCTTTGTAACATGATCAGGTTTGTGTGGCTAAGTGATGACTATCTCGAAGGATAGCCAGAGGTTTGCAGGGAAGGTAGTTACCACACCAGGACAGTAATGCAGGCAACAGACAATGGTGGCCTGGAGGGAGCAAGGCAGCAAAGGTGACACTCAGTTTTCTAGTTTCTACAGCTGTCCTTAACTGAGACACAGAAGCCAGGAGGTGGAGCCAGCTTTGGGGGTGAGGGCAGTGGCTGAAATAAGGAATTTGAGTTAAGACATTTTGAGTGAGGGCCTATGGGCCATCTTGTCAGAGAAGTCAAGGGCGTGTTCCTTGGACACATTTGAAATCTATCATTTTGGCACTGAAGACAGTGACTCAGAAGTCATCAGCCAATGGCAGTGGCTCTGTCACGAGAGTAGGTGTGCTCCCGTGAGAAGATCCTGAGAGATGGCAATTCCCACCTGACGACAATGCCGTGAACACACCTGAGAAATGTTCAAGCACCAAGAAGGGGAGTTCCTCTTGACCATGGGGGCGCTTTCCCAGAGACCTGTGTAGCGATCACTGTGAACCCCCACACTTGTCATCTTAGCCCCTCAGTGCCAGTAGGTGCACTATATTTCTTCACCTGAGGGCTTTCTTTGACAACCTGAATCTGCTTTGCTGTCCATGCCAGAAGTGCCAGGGAAGCCATGGCCCCTGGGAACAGCACCCAAATATGCGTTCACACCTCTTACCCTCACAATCACCCTGAGAAACAGGTGCTGTGAGTATCACCCCTAGTTTACAGACAGGAGGCTATAGCACAGAGAGATGGAGCCTCTTGCCCAAGGCTACACAGCTCGTAGGTGGCAGTGCCAGGGTTCCAGCCAGGACCCTGTCCCTGAGCAGCTCTCATCGTCAGCATGCCCCTGCCTCCTTAGGGTTACACCTCCATCTTGACACCAGCAACGGGCCCATGTGATTCACCTGCTTTGATGTTTGGCTGTCAGGACAGCAACAGCTGCGAGTTTTGAACTGTTGCTTCCAGACTTTGCCCTACGCTCTCTACATGCTGCTTCGCCTCCAGAGGGTCCCCTCATTTCCATCTCCCATCTCAGGTCCAGGGCTGGGGTGAATGCTTCACTGGAAGAAGATTCTCTCTTCACACTCTAGAATCAGGGTTTAAAAATAAAGAAAAATAAAGTCTTGGTTCAAGACTCGCTACAAAGAACACAACACAGCTTCCTGTGGGGTTTTTTTTTTTTTTCTTCAGTTTTTTTAAGACTTCCAGAAAATTTCCTCTGCAAAACCAAGACCAAAAGGGTAAAAAATGTAAATGTGATGGTCCAACTTTGATCAATCACCTTCTGTACACAGCCCAGGAAAGCCACAGACAAACCCAGGAGAGAGAGAGCCACAGAAGCTACAAAGGGGAGCTGGCTAGAATTTTGAGGGTCACCAAGGCTGTGGGACTCATTTAGGGTAAGGGTGACTCTTTGACCCTGTGTTCTGAGTTTGGCACCATGCTTAGCTCAACAGATAGATGGATGGGTACATGGATGGAAGAATAATGGGTGGATGCATGGACAGATAGGTGGTGGGTGGATTGATGGATGAATGGGTGGATGAATGGGTGAATGAATGTGTGAGTGAACAAACTACAGTCTGAAAACTCCATCACTTGCTCTGAAAGGAAATGCAGCCAAATGCTTACAAATTCAGATTTGGGACTCACGCAGACCCAGGCCTAGACATGAACCCCCACTCTGATCTCACTGGCAGGGTGACCTTAGGAAGGGGCTCAGTCTGCTGAATGGAAATGCCAACCCTGCTAGTTCCTGCCACATAAAGCTGAGATAATGCATGCGACCAGAGAGCACAGGGCCCTGTGTGCACATAAAGACTATAATTAGCCAAAAAAGAACCAGCAGGTGAGGCAGTATTCCACGTAGCTGTCCCAGGGAAGAGGAAGCAGCTTCTGTGGGATTCAGGAGGGAGGCTGAGACAAATCTGTGGAACAGAGGGAAATGGGAATCTAATCAACAGAAAAGACAAACTTTTCAGCATCCAAGTCTCCCTGCAATGGAACAGACGCTGTATAAAATAGTAAGCTCCCCATTACTTCACATATTCAAGGCCGTGAATGGCCAACTGTGGTGGATTTGAGAAGACGACAAATTCTCTGACACCCATCTCACTAAGTGCTGGGGTCCATGTCCTCTCCTTCAATCTAGTGAGTACAGTGCCTTTTTGATCAGTAGAATAGAAAGAGATGACACTCTGTGCACTTCCAGAACCTCAGTTCTGGCAGCTTCCACTTCCTTTCTGTCAGAACACTGGCTCTTAGTGTTCTAGAGCCACAATGCAAAAAGTCCATCTACCATCCTGGAGAGGCCCTGAGGCTACAAGGAGACCTGAGCCAGCTTTTCCGTATCAGTGAGGCAAGCAAGTGAAGGAAGCCACCTTGGACCCTCCACAACAGCCCAACAGCCAGCTGAGTCCTACTGAGGGACCCCAGTCAAAGCCATGTGAAGCAGAAGAACCATCCTGCTGAGCCCTGCCTGAGCTCCTGACCCACAGTTATAAATCAGAATTAAAGGGGTTGTTGTTTTATGCCACTGAGCACAGAGCAGGGTATTTTGCAGCAGTGGAGAACTGGTATACCAGTTGTTGTCAGAAATGCCATGGAGGGGAGGCCTGGCAAAGAGGAGGTGGTCTATGTGGTCCATGAGACACTGTGAACTTATATTATGCGGCTGCAAGATCAACAGGATCAGTCCTTTGAATTTCACTCCCACTTTGATTTGATAAAATGCAGACTGGGACATAGTCCAGAGATTGGAAATCCCAAACTAGTTGAATCAAAAATTTCATTCTGTCCCACTTGAAATGCACTCTTAAATGCCCCCTTTGGGAAGAAAAGGGGGTGAGGGGAAAAGGCTAATAGGAACTCTAACGATAAGATTCATCCTTCTGTGGTGTGCAAGATGTCTAACGGCGAGGTTTTCCTTATTCACTCACTTCATCCAACAGATATTCACTGAGCAGAGTGCCTGCTGTATGCCAGTTGCTCTGTGATACAGGTGCTGGGGGTGCATCAGTAAACACAGACAGACATAGTCGTGTTCTCCTTGAACTTTGTGTCTTGTAGAGGACACATGCTGATGAAGAAGAAAAACTCACACATGAATGTGTAAGTGCTAACAGAGAGAGTGTGCTTTGCAAGTGTCTTTGGGGGAAGAGTCCTAATCTGGAGGGTGGTGAGGAGAGGTTTTCCTAAAGAAGTGGTCTTTAGATAGAATCTGAAGGAATCGGGAGTTAACCAGTCCAGGAGGAAAGGGAGCAGATTCCAGGCAGAGGCCTTGGCCAGTGCAAAGGCCCTGGGGTTGATGGAAAGGGCTGGGATATGCTGGGGAAAGACCAGGATAACTGGAAGTTGGTTGGCAAGGGTGAACATGGAGAGAGATAAGGTCTGAGAGGTTGGTGCAACCAGAGTAATCAGAGCTTTACAGGCAACACAAAGGTCTTTAGTCTTTCCCTCAGGAATAATGGGCAGCCATGGAAGGGATTTGAATAATGGAGCACCATGCTCTTTGGCTTTTGAAAAGATCACTTGAATCAATTGTCTAATAACACCTTAAATAGCTGCTAAATGAAGGGCATCTTGCCTGTGTCAAAACCCCTGGTCAGCCAGTGCTGGAAGGGCCATAGAAGACTGCCTGAGCCACGCACTCCTGTGTAGACCAGACCACAGGGTCCCACGTGGAGAGACCAGGGCCTGAGCCTGTCCACTGCTTTCTGTCTCTGTTATCCCGGAAAAGTCTCTCAGCGCATCTGGGCCTTGGCTTTCTTCCAGAGTACAAGATAGAAAGGGGGACAAGAACTGCACAGAGGGAAAGCCTGACAAACATGCTTCAGCCAGTGATCAAAGTCAACACCAACAGTAAGAAGTCATGGGGAGGGCATGCACCCTTGATGCGATGTGAGGAGAAGGCAACCTTTATCTCAAAACCTGTAACCGCAGACTCACTGTGACAAAAACATCAAATGAACCCGAACTTCAGGACATGCTACAGAACACCTGACCAGCACCCCTTCAAGCCATCCAGGCCCATCTGAGAAACCATTACAGCCCAGAGGAACCTAAGGAGACATGACGACAAGAGTGCAACATGGGGTCCTGGCTAGGACCCTGGAACAGAGAAAGGGCTCAAGGTAAAAACTGAAGAAAGCTGAATCAAGTAAGAACTTGAGTTAACAACAATGCATCAACATTCGTTCATTCATTATAACAACTGCACCAGGCTCATGGAAGGCGTTAATAATAGGAAAAACTGGGTGTGGGGTTTATGGGAACACCTGGCTCTCTTTGCAGTATCTCTATAAATCTACAACAGTTCTAAAAAATCAAGTTGTTATTGTTGCTGTTGTTGTTGTTGTTTTAATTTGGATGTCCAAGCCCTATCTTGAGAGAGTGACTCTGGCTCAGACGGGGCACAGGGATTGGTTTTTCCTGAAACTCATCTTGCCCCAGCAGCCAGTCAGTGGCCACATACCACAAGGTCCAGCCTCAGGAGAAAGTGCAGCTGCTCTGAGCTGGTCCATGGGCTGAGTTCCACAGTGCGGGCCCTCAAAGACTGTGAGTAACCATCAGTCACAGTGCTGTGAATGGGATCCTCACCCCAGCCGGGAAAACGAAGCTAGATGCTCTGAGGTCCCCATCAATCACAAGATTCTATGGCTCTAGAAGGAAGAGACCACCAGGTTCAGGGAACGTGCACTCTAGTGCGAGAAACATGTTCTTGGCTTAATAAGGTCTGGGCTCTGGTTCCACATGGGCAGACAGGGGGCTGGATTTGCACACTAAAAGCTGTGCTCCTCAAGCAGACCATCACAACAGGCTAACACACAGCACCCCCCTCATGGGCGGGCTGCTGAATTTTGGCCAAGGTTAAGTTTCATGTTTTGCTGTAACAGCAATATGTTCTGTGGTGATCACCAGAGGAGAATAAAGATTTCATACAGGAGCCCTACCTCCTGACGGTGGTGCTGTTGATCAGCAAGCTGTGTGACCTTGAGCAAGCTGCCTAACCTCCCTGTGCCTCGGTTTCTCACCAGCAAAAGGGGATTGATGATAATAATGACCTCACAGGGTTGTTGTGCAACTAGAGATGATACAGGAAATGCTCTGAAAACTGTTGTTCACAAGCCCACAAGCTCCACTGGCCAAGACCTCTGTTTTTACTCAGTGATACAGGCCAGGCTTGGCACCTGGGTGTTTAGTCAACATCCAGGGGACTGTTCAATAATTAACCAAATATCTATAAGCTAAAACAAGTGTTCTATAGTGGCACATGTTGAAATTTGCTACAAAACATAGAAAGGGAGCAAAGAAGATGTGTTTCCTGAAACTTGGGAAGATATCCTACCATCAATGATAGCCATTTATGTCCCCCACACAAACCCCCACTGCTCCCAAGGCTTCAAAGTCATTGGTGCACCGAGTGAGCCAAAGTCATGCTATCTGTTCCCTCTAGACTCAAAAAAGTCACTCGTGCTGTAAACTTGCTCCAGCCGGGCCTCTGGCTCAACCTCAGGCCCAGAGAAATGTATGTCATTTACCAAATGTTATGGCCACCATGACATTTGAGGTAATTAGATCTCACCTGATAAACAGTTCAGATTAAGAACACAGAATCTAGATTAGAGGAAAAGTACAAGGCCCAGTTCCGGAACGTTCCATCTGCTTCAGAATTTATAGCTTGCCCACTCACCCATTTATTCCTCTGGTTGTTCATTCAACCAAATGAATGAATGTGCCAAGCAGTAAACTAGACACCTTGTCGGCAACTGTTAGCTTGAGTTTTTATAGTAAGTGCAGGCTTTTTTAAAATACATTTGGCATTTTGAAGCACTCCTATCTGAAATGAAACAGAAATTGGAAGCCTCATTGAGAAAATAAGTCCTTTCCTCCCACACAGACTAACACAATGAGTCTGATAATATTATTCAGATTTTCCAACTACAAATCACCTTTAAGTCAAGGCCAGGAACTCAGTGGAAGCCAAGGAAAATTTCTTAATTCACCACGCTAATGGTGGTTTTGAGTGGAACTATCTTCCTGACTGTGACAGCATCGTGGTTGAATTTTTACACCAGAGAAAGGAAGCACTGACTTTAACCTCAAAACAAGGAAGACCATAATAGTCGCAAAAAAAAAAATTAAAAATTAAAAAGCAGTCTTCTAAACCAGAAACCCCTAGCTGATCTTTGCTGTCCGGCCTGGGAACATGTCAGAGATTTTTTTCCAAGGAGAGATACAACCCAGGGATGGCGGAGAGTTTGGCACACAGGAACCCAAGATGGGAGGGGAAGGAGAGAAGGAAAATGCTGATGAAGGTGTGGCTGGCAGAAGCGAGTCTGGAGGAAGTGGCTTTCTGAGTCGTCAACCTCACAGCAGGCTGAGAAGCAGAAACTTAACTACACAGGGGACAGAGCTATTTTCATCCTTGGGGTTTTTACCCCATGTCCCCAAAGTACTCTGGGCAGCATGGCTCCTGCATGACACTGTCGGGGCCCTGGACTCACCATAATTTTGGGACCGAGGAGAAGGCAGATCTGAGAAAGAGAGAGAAGGGTGCATGTGGTGGCATCCCCCCTGTGGAACCTTGGCCACATGAGGCCCAATGGGCCTCAGTTTTTTCATTGGCTCATTAAGGTTCTGTATAGGTTTCCTCTTGCTGCTGCAACACATGACCGCAAACTTGGTGCCTTGAAACAACACACATTTATTCTTAGTCAGAAGCCTGACACAGATCTCACTGTGTCAGTGGGGCTGCTTCCTCGGGGCCTCAAAGGGAGATCTTTCTTTCTTTCTTTCTTTCTTTCTTTCTTTCTTTCTTTCTTTCTTTCTTTCTTTCTTTCTTTCTTTCTTTCTTTCTTCCTTCCTTCCTTCCTTCCTTCCTTCCTTCCTTCCTTCCTTCCTTCCTTTCCTTCTTTCTTTCTTTCTTTTTCCTTCCTTCCTTCCTTCCTTCCTTCCTTCCTTCCTTCCTTCCTTCCTTCCTTCCTTTCTTCCTCTCTGCTTTTCTTTCTTCCTTTTTAAGATTTTATGTGTATTTATTTTTAGAGAGAGGGGAAGGGAGAGAGAAAGAAAGGGAGAGAAACATCAATCGGTTGTTTCTCACACATCCCCATCTGGGGACCTGGCCTGCATCCCATGTGCCTGGACTAGGACTCAAACTGGCAACCTTTCAGTTCATAGGCCAGCGCTCAATCCACTGATCCACACCAGCCAGAGCAGCCACATCAGCCAGGGCAGCCACATCAGCCAGGGCATCTGTTTCCATATCTTTCCCAGTTTCTAGAGATGCTGCATTCCTTAGCCAATGGCCCCTTCCTTTGTCTTCACAGCCAGCAACGTAGCATCTTCTAGTCTGTCTCTGACTCTCCTGCCCCCTCCCTATTGGGATCCTTGTGAGGACACAGGGGGCCGCAGGTAATCGAGGATCATTTCCCATCTCAAGGTCTTTAACTTATTCACATCTGCAAAGTCCCCTTTGCCATGAAATTCACTCACTCACAGGTTCTTTCTAGGCACTAGGTTACAGACATCTTGGGGGCCATCGTCCTGTCTACCACAAGTCCCTTCCCTCTGGGACTATCTCAGAGTCTGGGTGAGAGAGATGGGTCTCCTACAAAACTTGCTAAGAGTTACAACAGCGGCTGATGTTCATCAAGGCTGTCCCTTTCTCCCCATTACATGGTGTCCAATCTAATCTATCTGCATCCCCATAACTTAGGTCCCATCCTTGTCTCTTGTCCACAGAGGAGGAGAGTAAGGCTTGGGGGGTGGGGTGGTAATTGACCTGTCCATGTTCACAGTGAAGTAAATCAGCAAATTTGGAAAACTGAATACACATTTTGCTAGAACCTGAGCCCTTAACCACGTGGATACAGGGCCACTCTGGGGTCAGAAGCAGGAATTACACTTAGCTAGTTGAATCATGATGACTTAAAGACAGAAACCATTAGAACATTTACCAGTTCATAAGGAAAGGACAGACAGCCTGATGAAAGAGTGGGCAACAGGTGAAATTCATAGCGCTTCACCAAAGAGTTTGGCTTGTCCGATAAATAGACAAGAAGCCCAGATCCCTTAGCCATCAGAGAAATGCCAAGTAAGAGCAAAATGAGGCATCACGACACCCACTAGCATGGCTACCACATAAATGGCTGAAAGGAAAGTACCAAATGTTGGTGAGGAAGTGAAGCACCAGGAATGCTCACACTCCATTGGGAAGGTGGGAGACAGGAGATGGCAAGCAGCCAAGCTGCACAAAGGCACACCTGCTGCTCAGAAACCAGTTTCTAGGAAGGACGCACATGGCCTAGAACTTGGACCCAGGACCATTGGTGGCAGGCAAACACTGGAAACAAACCAAGCACCTGTGCACGGAAGATGGGAACAATTATGATGCAGTCACACCACAGAACACACGCCCCCGCAGCACACAACAGCGAGGGAGACACCCCAACATGGAGAATGAGGGAAGTCATACACACAGGAACACGTGTGTGTAATCCTGTATGTGTGAGTTCCCCAAAGCAGGTGTGGGTTAAGGGGCTGCTACTTGGCGGGGAAAGCATAAGGAAAAGCAGGGAGGGGGTTGCCCTAAAAGTTGCCAGAGTGCTATCCTGCCGACCGGCCTCTTTCCCCTGGGCACAGACGCGCGAGGTCAGGAGCCAGTGAGCACAAGGAGCGGAGTGCAAATGGACCCTGGACCTTCTCTGAAGCCCACAAGGTCCTTTCACAAAACATAATGCCAGAGTGGAAGGGGTGGGGGTATAGATGAAAAAGGGGAAGGAATTCAGAGAATATTGTAATAACTATATATGGTGTCAGATAGGTGCTGGCAGGGGTGATCACTTCGTAAGTTGCATAAATGTCTCATCACTGTGTGGTACACCTGAAACTAACATAATATGACATGCTGACTGTAATTGAAACTTTTTTTTACATTTTAAACATTATCTGACCCCATTTGCCAGGCGAGGAAACTGAGGGGCAGAGAGGTCACACTAGCACATGTGTGGCAGCTATGGGCCGAGTGCACTGCCCGCCCCTGCCCTTTCCTGGCCTGGGCCATGGGCAGGGTCTGAAGGGGTGGCTGCTGCTGCTGCCTGAGAGGGAGGGAAGTGCTCTCCACCAATGTCACGCTCAGGAAATGAAAGGCACACTTAAAGGAATTACCTTGAGTTTCAGAACCGCTGGCATCCCACACCTTCGCCAAGACTTCCGAAAAATCAGGCTCATCTTGAGTACAACCCTGCCGTGACTGGAAGTCCTACAGCTCTGACTGGGCCAGGCAAGTGCTGCTGCTGGGAATCTGTTGTTTTCCAAGAGCAGCCTGTGTACAAAGGCCCTGGTTGCTGGCCCTCATCTGCAATCTCGGGGGCATCTCACCCCTACCTCCCACCCACACCGAGCCCAGTCTGCAGTCCCCAGACACAGACACCCCCCACTGGTACTCCCTCCACCCTTCTTCCCCATCAGGGCTCCGTCAACACCCCCTACACACACACACACTCAGTGCCCTCTGTCGCCATCCCCTCGGCCCATGTCCTCATCACACCCTGCCACGTGGCTCATACAGTGCCTTACGAAGCATGGTTCCTACGGGGCAGTAAGCGTTCGCTCATTCATCAGAAACTATCTTTGGAGTGCATGCTCAATGTGAAACTTAATAGCAAGACAGACCCTCTCCTTCTATGAAGGCAAATAAAAAGTTGTCAAGGACAAGATAGCAAATATTTTAGGCTCTAGAGGTCAGGTGATCTCTTTCCATCTACTCAGCTCTGTCACTATAGCACGAAAGCAGCATAGATAATATGTAAATGAATGAGCCTGGCTGCATTTCAATAAAACTTTATTGACAATAATAGGCAGTGGGCCAGATTGGCCAGATTTGCTGACACCTGGTCTAAGGGAAACAGAAGACACAGCACAGGAACCAGGAGTGTCACCAGCCAAAAGTGGTTGTGCCCAGAGGGACAGAGGAGGGAGAGGTTACTGGAGCCCAGGTGGAGCTCAGGTAGAGCCCACAGCCTTGAGAGAAATACAGGCAACTCAAGGAGACTGAGGGAGGAAACTGGGGTGTGAGCAACACTGACCTCTCTCTCTTCCTTCCCTCTGATCTCCTGCAGGGGCTCCACTGCCTGAGCTCTGCTGGAAGCCCCAGAGGGCAGGGGAGCCTGTTAGTGGTCCATGCAGGTCAGTGTCCCAGGAAACAAGCAGGGTGGTTATTGAGGACACTGAAGACATCTGCGTGACAAGCTCAGAACAATGTCTGTTCAAGTATAATAGATGCCCAACCACAGTAAACTCCCTCCATGGACAGGCTCTTTGAAAATCTCTTACTAAAAATCCCCTTTTCAGTTCCATGCCCACCTAGCAGTCTCCCAAATCTCTGCCCACATCACCTGCCCACAGGGAGAGGCTGACCAGAACACTCTGCCTCGGGTGCTAGGCTGTGTCTCCCCCATCACCACATCACTAGAATGGTGCCACAAGGAGCATCCCGACGGCTGACATTTCTCCAGCATTTACTGTGCACTGGGGCTCCAGAGGTGTCCAACCCGAAGCCCAACACAAAATTGTAAATTTCCTTAAAACATTTGCTGCTCATCGGTTTTCATTAGTTTGTGTGTGTAATGTGTGGCCCAAGACAACTCTTCTTCCAGCATGGCCCAGAGACACGGAAGGGTTGGACATCCCTGGAAGCACTTGGTACAGATGAGCTCATTTAATCCTCTTAATTACCCCAGGAGGTCAGGGCAACCAATCCTCACTCATCCATGTGAAAGAAGAATAATGGATATTTATAGCCAAGGATACTGAAATTCAGAGAAGGGAAGCCATTTCCCCAGTGTCCCACAGCTAATCAATCAGCGGCCAAGTCAAGATTGGGTCCCAGGTCTCACTGACTTCTCAGCCCACACATATGCCCTTTGCTTCGGCCCATACTGGAGCTGCATAAGAATTCAGGTGCTTTTCCCAATGAGTTCCCCTTTCTCCTTCTCTCCAAACAAGACTTTCCCCACCCCTCTAGGCCTGCCTTTAGACCACGGAGCCTGCTGCCCAGAGCCCCCAAGGGTCCTGGTCTGTCCTGTCGGACCCAGTGATGCAATAGCCCCAGCCAGCTTTGCAGTTGAAATACTCTGAAATGTACAGTAGACCTGGCCATCTGCTTCCTCCAGGCACTGCCTTCTGCCTCTGCTGGGACCCAGAGCAAACGCACATGAGCAGCAAAGCAACAGTCATTTTATTTCTGGGCTCAGGTTTTCTAACTGGCTGGATTGCTCAATGCCTCATTTCAGACGGAGGGAGCAGGGAGGAAGGCAAAAGAAAGGCCTCTGAGGATGCAGGAAGGGAAAGGCCGAATGGCGAGAGAACGCCCACTAAAGGCTCTGTGATTTTTTCCCCCAAAGCTCAAGAAAACAGCCAGGATCCCTCCCTCTTATGTTTCTCTGAGAGATTTTTAGTTTCAACATTCTTTATTCTCTCTATCTCCCTGTGGTCCTTATGATTTATTAGAAGGTGAAGGAGGGGATGACTACTTGGTACCAGGCACTTGATGTATGTGTATGACACTTATAAAGCCAGGAGCCATGGGGCTCAGTCTTAGAAACGTCCCTCTTGATAAAATATCGCTCACAACCAGGTGTATTCTCAGATTAGCTCAAACCCCTATTTTCACATCTTAAGGACCAGCAGGTAGATCACACAGCTAACCCGTCACAGTACCCGTGAAAAGCCTTTTCCTCTCCTATACAGCATCATGCACACCCTAACCTTCTTTATCCTAGATATTAAGTTATTCTCTTTCCAGCAAAAAAAAAAAAAAAAAAAAAAAAAAAGCAATTTGTCTAGGAAGGCAGAGCATATAATTGGAGTTTTCTCTTTGGGAGACTAGAAGGAAGGCAGAGATCTGTGAGCGGGCCCACAGTAATTTCTGCTGTGAGACCTCTGTGAGTTCGTTTAACCTCCCAGGCACCCCATGAAATCACTCTCATCTTTTTACTCTTTATAGGGAGAATAAGGGGAAGGGAACTAACATGTCTTAAGCACCTGCTCTGTGCCAAGCAGCTTTGAATATGCTGTTTCCTATAGCCCTTTATTCCTCCGTGTCCTGGGGTGGCCTCTCCCACCCAGTGCCACTTCCACCACCAGGGAGAGAGCCCTGACCTGCACACACTCACACACCACTCACACACCACTCACACACCACTCACACAGCAGCGAGCAGTAGCCAAGCACCAATGCTCTCTAGGCGCTGGTCCGAGGGTGAGGGTCAGGGTGGCAACAGGGCAGACAGCCCTTACCCTGCAGCAGAGCAGACAATAAATAAGAAAGGACATTGTAATGATTTCACAATTACATTATAATTACAGTAGTCCCCCCACCCCCATTCCCACAGCTTCCCTTTCCGTGGTTTCAGTTACCTGCAGTCTACCATGGTCCGAAAATATTAAATGGAAAATTCCAGAAATAAACTATTCGGAAGTTTTAAATTGTGTGCTGACCTGAGTGGCGTGATGAAACCTCTGTCCCACTGCATCCTGCCCAGGACGTGAGTCATCCCCCTCTCCAGCGTGTTCCCGCCCAGTGCGCCCCTCGCCCACAGTCCCTTCATGGCCATCCCAGCTACCAGAGAGAGGCCAGGTCCACATAACTTCTGTTACAGCGTGTTGCTGAAATTTTTCTATCATGTTAGTGCTGTGATCTCTCACCGTGCCTAATGTATGCACCACACTTTGTCGTAATATGTACGTCTAGGAAAACACAGGCACAGGCAGGATTCAGCACTCTCCAAGGGTTCACACATCCACTGGGGGTCTTGGAACTTACCCCCTAAGGGTAATGGGAGGGCTACTGTATTTAATTATTTAGATCATTAAAATTTAAATGATTACCGTATAAGTCATTTAATAACTACACAATCAATTAAATTATTGATACAATTATAATGAAAGATAACCAAATAATTATATAAGTATATAATGTATCATATTGTTAAATATTTAATAACTAGCAATTATTAAATAGTTGTATAATTATTCACAGTTATAAATAACTATAAAAATTAACTATTCATAGGACATTGATATTTTATAATAAAGCAATTCAATAACATAAGTATAAATATAAATACTGTAGACTTTTTTTAATACTCTATGCCAGATACTGTTTTAAGCTCTTTATACTTATTTAGTCACTTAATTCCCACAATAGGTAATATTATCGTCTTCATGTTACAGATAAGGAAAGTGAGGAACAGGAAATTTAAGCGATGTTTTCAAGGACACACAGCAAATAAACACTGAGCTGGAGCCTGGACTGAGGGCTGTCAGGATCTAGAGGCTGCTCTCTGGTGCTACACGCCCTCCCTCTCCATAGTGGAGACAACACTCGACGGAGCAGACAGCTGCGGCTGCGGCTTTCCCTCCCAGCCCCAGAGCTCGCTGCTCCTGCCAGCAAGGCAAGCCGAAAGCACCAAGTAATTAATGCCCTCTAGGAGGCTTTTTAAAAGCCTCCCCATACACCAAAAGTTTGCAGGTTCGATCCCCAGTCAAGGCACATAACGAGGTTGCAGGTTCAGTCGCCAGTCAGGAAACATACAGGAGGCAACGAATCTCTCTCTCGCTCTCTCTCTCTGAAATCAGTGAATGTATCCTTGAGTGATTATTGAAAAAAAAAAATTATCTTTGGAAGAGCCATAGATTTAGAGATGAGAGGAGGGAGGAAAGGTGGCCCCATCTCACCCTGAGTAATGATGAACAGAAGGGTGGAAGGAAACAGGAAATCTCCATTAAGGGCTCTCAATAGCAACCAAAGTTAACCCTAACCGGAGAGCTCTCCTTATGCCCCGTCTTCACCCTTGGTGGGAAGGGCAGCTTTTTCACACAGTAACATGTAAGAGTCATGTGCTGAGCAGGGATCAATACTCTGAAGAAAAGGGCTACATTCTGAGGAGGGTA
Source organism: Anoura caudifer (assembly GCA_004027475.1). Taxonomy (NCBI): domain Eukaryota; kingdom Metazoa; phylum Chordata; class Mammalia; order Chiroptera; family Phyllostomidae; genus Anoura; species Anoura caudifer. Next base: position 957,978 of record PVKU01000020.1, read on the forward strand.
AATGTCCACATGAAGGTCCCAAGCTGGAGTGAGGAAAAGGTCTACCTGTCTGGGACTCAAGGATTTGGGGCAGAAAGGAGCCAAGAATCCCAGAGCTAGGGCAGAAGATATTTAAAAGGTATGTGGGATGAGTCACAAAGGAGAAGATGCTTCTGGACCCCCCGAGGCAGTTTTAAAACACACTGCAAATTCCTAGACATTCCTCTCATCAGAAGATGAGGTTTCTGCCTGTTCTGAATCTGGGCAGCCTTGTGACTACTTCAGCCAAAAGAGTGTGGCAGACGTGATGCTAAATGTAGTTTGAGGCTGGGTCAGAAACAGCCTTGCAGCTTCCCCTTTGTCCACTGGTCTTCCCCAAGGCTGCCACATTGTGAGGAAGCCCAAACTGCATGGAGAGACCACGAGTCAACATTCCAGCTGTGCCTGGCCTTCCAGTCCCCCCGACCCAGGCACCAGACCTATGGATGAAAAGGCCTTCAGGTGATCCCATCCCCAGACACCAGTCAACCCCAGCTGTTCACATTTTCCCAGAGAAGGCTGCAGACCTTGTGCAACAGAGAGAAGCCAAAACCATGGTACCCTCTCCGAATTCTGACACTCAAAATCCATGAGCAAAATAAAACATTTTTATGCCACTAGATTTGGGAGTAGTTTGTTACACAAGAAGAAATGAGTAAGGCCATCCCCACCCTGGAAGACTCCATCTAGACTGAAAGACAGGCTAATGAGAGCAGGAAAGAAATATGCTCACTTAGGCACCACTCATCCGACACACTGTAAGGCATACCATCAGAGCAAATAGATCCAGGAAATATTGGATTAAAGGAGTTTCTGACCACAAGCAAAAAATCTTAATATGCCGGTGCAGAGTGCACATGTCCAAGATGGAGGCGTATGTTATGAGTGGGTCAAGATGTTTGCTGCTTCCTTCCTTTTTAGTAAAAGCAGCCAGTCTTTCCACTGAGAAACCACCCCTCCCCCATTCTCCACCCACTAAGCTGTCACAATTGCAGTCATTAATTATAGATCATTCTTTAGAAACAATTTCTAAATATTTCTGAGTAATTGAGTTACAAAACTTTCTATTATGGAGACTCTGAATCACTCGCATGAATAAGTTCCCACAAATGCTTCTTTGTGGAGAGAATTTGCCCCCTTGCACACAATGATGCCTGCCCTTCAGCAGGATTCTCCCAGGATTCCCAGGGCCCAGGAGAGCCTGTGGATGCTTACCCCTTGGGTCATCATCTCAATCCATCTGGGCATTGCTGAGGAAAACAAAAAAAATTTGCATTCCACATGCATTTTGCCAAAGTTAGTGCACTAAGTGGAACTCAGAAAGCAATTGCTGAAATATCTTAATTTCTTAAAATGTTTTAAATTACAAAGAGTGAAGGCAGTTTGTTTCCCAGAATGTCTTACCAGCCCATTCCCACTAGCTTCCCCCTGGGTCCCAGAGAAGTCAACATCTCAAAAGCTAGTTTACATCTGTGGTCCTAACAGCGTTTCCAAGAACTTCTACTTATCCCTGAAGCATCTTGTCTCTGAACTCCCTCCTCGGCTTCCAAGGTTGCCATAAGAATTTGAGCAGGAAGAATTTGTCGGCTGTCTGCACGAGGGTGTTGAACTCTGGGGAAAGGCAGACTTTATCAAGTTGGCCCTGAATCCACAGGACAGATGAATCCACAGGCTTGCTTATAAACAAAATTCCTACTTGCAGCCTGTGGGAATGAATGTGACTCCCTGCAAAGATTTCTGAGAAAGTCAGTGATTCACCCAGCTGCCACATTTTTCCACATGCTGGCCGGCTTCAGCACAGCTGCAAGATGTTGTCAGAAAGTCTCTCAGGCTGAGCTGTTTGCCCGGGCACGAATGGCCCCCAGTCAGACAAGCGTGGCCCGGTGCCTCCATTTCCTCATCTACAAGCTGGGAATAAGAACAGCTCCACTCCACTGGGCTCATCTGAGGCTGGAGAAAGAATGCCTGTTGCCATGGAGACGAATGAGCTGGGTAACAACTCTCCACCTGGGTTGGCCAAAGCCTATGGCTCCCTGAAATTAATCATTTGTACTAGGTTGTTCAACAGGCATGTCCCATTAACCTAGGACCACTCTCTGTTTGCCAAACTGGGTCCCTTGTGTCCCCGCTCTACTCCAAGGACCTAGCCTGTGTGTGAATGGGAGGACACACAGCCTGGTCTCATGTGGGTGACCCAACCCCAGTGGCCCTCCTATGAATCATTTCCAGCAGCTTCCAGGATAGTGCTATCAACACCAAACTCCTACACAGAAACCCAAACAGGCCCTCAGGTTCTAATAAAAACATGCTCTGCCTATACTTTCTCCAGGAAATTCTGTATGATCTGTAAGTCCCATTCCTACTGTCCTGGGGATGAGTAAAAAACAAACAAGCAAAAAATTCCTAAAGTCACAGTGTGATATTATTGTTTCATTCCCCCTTTAAAGTACCCAGAATCTGGTGAAAATGATAAAATATTTAACAGTGACTTAAAAAAAAAAGCACACATGAGCTTTAAAAAAAAAAAGCACTTTATTTTAATAATGAATAAAGGAGATCAATATATTTTTAAATGCATACAAAAATAAATATTCAGAACTGGACTTCTGGCCAAGATGGAGGCATAGGTAGACACACTGTGCCTCCTCACACAACCAAAACGACAACAACAATTTAAAAACAAAAAACAACTGGAACTGACAGAAAATCGAACTGTATGGAAGTCCGACAACCAAGGAGTTAAAGAAGAAACATTCATGCAAACCAGTAGGAGGGGCAAAGTCGGGCAGCGGGGACAGAGAGGGCTCCCAGGCAGGGCGGTGGCTGGTGGACCCAGTGAAGCAGCGGCTAGAGCGAGTAGTCCCACATTCACGTGCAGATAAACCAGGAGAAACAATTGGGGAGTGAGACAGATGAAACCCAGGGTCCCAGCACCAAAAAATAAAGCCTCAAAACAACAATTGAAAACACCTGTGGGGGATGAGGCGGCAGTGGGAGAAACTCCCAGCCTCACAGAAGAGTTCATTGGAGAGACCCACGGGGGTCCTAGAACGTACACAAACCCACCCACCTGGGAATCAGCACCAGAAGGACCTGCTTTGCTTGTGGATAGTGGGGGAAGGGACTGAAATCCGGCAGAGTGGAGCAAGTGGCATTGTTCCCTCTCAGATCCTGTCCCTACATACAGCATCACAACCCAGCAACTGGGTTGCCCCACCCTGGTGAACACCTAAGGCTCCGCCCCTTATACATAGCAGGTGGGTCAAGACAAAAAAAAAATGACCCAAATGAACAAATCAAAGCTCCAGAAAAAAATACAACTAAGTGACGAAGAGATAGCCAACCTACCAGATGCACAGTTCAAAACACTGGTAATCAGGATATTCATAGGATTGGTTGAATTTGGTCGCAAATTGGATGAAAAATGAAGGCAATACTAAGTGAAATAAAGGAAAATATACAGGGAACCAATAGTGATGGGAAGGAAACTGGGACTCTAATCAACGGTATGGACCAGAAGGAAGAAAGAAACATTCAACCAGAAAAGAATGAAGAAACAAGAATTCAAAAAAATGAGGAGAGGCTTAGGAACTTCCAGGACATCTTTAAGCATTCCAACATTCAAATTATAGGGGCACCAGAAGGGGAAGAAGAAGAGCAACAAATTGAAAACTTATTTGGACAAATAATGAAGGAGAACTTCCCCAATCTGGCAAAGGAAATAGACTTCCAGGAAGTCCAGGAAGCTCAGAGAGTCCCAAAGAAGTTGGACCCAAGGAGGAACACACCAAGGCACATCATAATTATACTACCCAAGATTAAAAATAAGGAGAGAATCTTAGAAGCAGCAAGAGAAAAGAAGACAGTTACCTACAAAGGAGTTCCCATAAGACTCTCAGCTGACTTCTAAAAAAAGACCTTACAGGCAAGAAGGGGCTAGAAAGAAGTATTCCAAGTCATGAAAGACAAGGAAGGACCTACATCCAAGATTACTCTATCTGGCAAAGCTGTCATTTAGAATGGAAGGGCAGATAAAGTGCTTCTCAGATAAGGTCAAGTTAAAGGAGTTCACCATCACCAAGCTCTTATTATATGAAATGTTAAAGCAACTTATCTAAGAAAAAGAAGATAAAAATATGAAGAGTAAAATGACAGCAAACTCACAGTTATTAACAACCACACCTAAAACAAAAACAAAAGCAAACTAAGCAAATACTAGAACAGGAACAGAACCACAGAACTGGAGATCACCTGGAGGGTTATCAACAGGGGAGTGGGATCGGGGGAGAGGGAGAAAAGGTACAGAGAATAAGTAGCATAGACGGTAGGTAGAAAATAGGGGGAGGGTAAGAATAGTATGAGAAATGTAGAAGCCAAAGAATTTATATGTTTGACCCATGGACATGGACTAAAGGAGGGGAATGTGGGTGGAAGGGGGTGTGCAGGGGGGAGGGGAATAAAGGGGGAAAAAATGGGACAACTGTAATAGCATAATCAATAAAATACATTAAAAAAACAACCAACCAACCATGGGGAAAACTTAATGAATAAATAAATATTCACTTAGCACATTAAAGATGTGTGCTTTAACATTCATTTGAGCTACAGACTAAAGCAAATTTGCTGTCTCACAAAATTTCTGAGAGCCATTCTGTTATCCCCAAAAGTGTAGTGCTCCCTTGGGAGCCAAAGGAGAAAAGCCACCAGACGGGAGCTCTCGCACCTCCTCGGGCAGGCGGCCTTAGACGCCTCCGCAGGCCCCGCAATCACTCTGTCCGGCTGCACCTGCACCGCCCTCATGGCAGGCACAAGGGAAAAGTAAAGGGGCACTCTTGGGCTTCTCAGATCTTGTCAGAGACTTCTATGGTAATGAGGCCACTAGCCTGGCTGAGCTGGGGCAGTTTGTCCCCCAAATCCCAACTCCTTCTCCCATGTCTTAAAATGAGGGCTGGCAACTGAGCCCCCTTCTTGATCTTTCATTGTGAGATTCTGAGTCCAGGGTGGGAGGGACCCAGGCTGTGTGATAAAGGGAAAAGAATACAAAACAGCTTCTTCTCCCCACCCTCAAGAGAGTGGAAGCAAAGTAAAAGCACCCTCCCAACCCCCAAACCTGCCTGGTGCCTATACCCACGGTGGGACTGACATGGCCAGACGAACAAACTCTGCACCACCAGGAAGTGGGGCTGCCAGGTGCTCGGCACATGCCATGGGCACCGACGTCTGCCAGTCCCGGTGCACCATACAGGACACACAAATAAGAGGCACCCTAATCTAGCAAAATGCATCTACTTAGGGGGGAAAATGCCCACATGCTTCTTAAGCCTGAAAGTGGTCATGGAGATGCTGTCCTCTGCATACCAGAGGGTCAGTGACGTGGCAGTGAGGTGGCAGTGAGGTGTCATGAACTGCCCTCACCCTTAAGCCAAGCCATCGTTTTCAGTGTTCTTCCCCGGCTCTCAATTAGTATCATGATTTAGGATAAACATTTTGACACATTTTGGGTAGCAAATGCATCTTATTTGCTAGTAGATAGGGTAAGTTCTCCTACAACCAAAACTGGAACTGCACCACTGAAATCCCACTAGAGGACTCTGTTGAAGAATTCAGCGTGCAGTGGGGCCATCTCGAACCTCAGGGCGAGGTCGGGATGGGGGAAGGCACACTCCTGGCCACAGCCCACCCCATGGCCCGTGGAATGGTGACAGGCTGACATGCCATCCACAGCCCCCAGGGCCCAGGAGCCAGCCTACCCACTCAGCGCCACGGTCTGGTGAGTGGAGTAACTGAACCCGAGGCACAATCAAAAGGCTGGTACAATCCACAATTATTTTTTGAACTTGTGGTTTATAGCTTACCCACTTCATAAAAAGAGGAAAAAGCTTCAAAGTAGTTTACAATAGGAAAATTAAAATTACAAATATTTTTTAAACAGGGCAAAAGCATTTAGAAAGAAGAAAACAGAGAGGTATCGGGGCTGACAATTACAAAAGTGAGAAAATAAATTTGCCTGAGCTCGCTGGCAACAAAGGGCCAAAGGGAGAATTTTCATTGTCTGAAGATAAAAATACATCAGAACACTTGGTGTTGGAAATGCTCCTCTAGCACCAAATTCTGGGAAGATTATACATTCTCCAAACAAGCTGAGAGTTTTGCTCTCCCTTATTGAAGGGAGGCTGGTATCTAAGTATTTTTAAATCTTGTAAACATGCTTAAAGGCAAAAAGACACTTCCCATTGAACCAGCCCCGTGAAATCATAAGTCTGTATAGCTCTAACAAAAGATAAAGATGAAAAGAAAAGCAGCATTGATCTCCAAAATTCTTCAGAAATATCAATTACCAAAAAATGCTGCAAAGATCATAGCAACTAATGATAATTAGGAAATAAATGTTTTAATCTGAGGTTGTAGTTGCAGCCTCCAGCCCAGTTGGGGCGAGTCTCCATGTTCACATCAGAGCAGGGCCCCCGAGGATGCCCTTACTAAATTAAGAGCAGAGGTGGGAGTCCCACCCCAGGCCAGAGGGATCTACATCCTTAAATAATTACAACAGTAATTGTAATAAAGAAATGTGAGATGCGGGCAGGGTGCGGTGCCCAAGAGAGACTTAAACTGTGATCTGTTGGTTTTCTCTGAAAAAGGGTCTCTGGTGGGAAGCACAAATATCTGGAAACATCCGGAAGACCTGGTCCGGCTGGGGCTCCTCGGGAGACTGCATCACGGACCCCGCAGGACAACTCTTCCCGGCTTCTTCCACCAGCTGCCGCACATAGAGTTGCTCAACCTGGAGGGATGGCATACGAGGTCAGAGACGGAGGTGGGAAGTGAAGTGGGGCTTCCTTTGACCCTGGCCAGATTCTTTGATGACCCCAGACCAAGGTTAGCATTTACAACCTCCTTGTGAGTCCCAAATGAATGAACCCAGAATAGGAAGATGCAAAGAAAGGACAAGTGGTATTCCTACAAAGACTCTTATATGTGCTTTCTCAATATGGTCCCAACCTGACTTGCCAGTGTCCAGAATTCCACTGTTAGAACTTCATTCCTTTGGCTAGAGTTACATAAGGGCTTGCAAAACCCTAATCTGTCACCTAGACCTTAAGGCAAGGTGGAATCTTTCTGGAAAGGAGGTTTTGGTTTTGAAAAACAAACCAAACCAAAAAAGGGGGATGGAGGTACGGGGGACACAAAGACCATGAGAGCCCTAGAACATGAGAAGATAGTTCAGAGGTGGCAAGAATCCACTTCTGACCCTTGAAGGTCTCACCCAGGCCTGCTCCTGCACACAAGAGAAGTATCCCAGTCCTTGCTCTCTGTTCCACAGCCCAAGGACAAACTGGGTCCTGATGTGTGGGCCAGGAGACCTGGCCACAAGCTCCATAGCTTCCTTCCTGTTCTTACCTGCACAAGAATGAGTTTGGAGCGCAAGGGAGTCATATCCGGAAACTCTTCTCCAAAGCACAGCACCACCCTGCTGTCGGGGAGCCTGCTCTGGTTGTTATAGAAGTGCTGCAGCTCTGGGAAGACATGAGGGGGAAGGGGCGGGGTTTGCTCTTACCCCTGAGTTCACACATGCCACCTCGCACCTTCCCAGCACCCCTTCTCCCAGAAGCCTCCTGGATTTCTCAGGCCAGGTGGCAGGAGAGCTGTGACACTAGCTCCTGGCTGTGACGGGGAGAGAAGCAGAGACCTTTGGGAGCACAATGGAGAATTCCCACCCAGTCCTGCAGGCACCTCGACTGATTTCAGACACCCTGGCCTTCTAGAAGGGACGCACACACAGAGGGGTCCTAATTACATGCCTCACGAATAAGAAGAGCTGATGTGCAGCTCTGCTGTGTGTGGGCGTTGTCCTGAGGGCTCAGTGTTTACCAGGGCAGCGCACGCCAAACCCCCGGGACCTGGCCAGGATACAAATTCTGACCCGGGGACAACGGAAAGAAATGCATTCTAATCAGCTCCCAGGCTGGAGCAGTGGTCCATAACAGAGCCGCAAGGTGCTAATTTCCTTAACTGTCTCAACATCTGTGCAAGGAAGGTACTGTACTGCACCTCCCAGTCTATCTGCAGAACCCCTCGGGGCTCCTGAGGATCCCTCAGTACAAAAGCGCAGAGCAGAATTCAAATGCAGGGGTGGCCCTGCTGCAGCTGTGCCACTGACCCGGGGACTGCACGTGGCAAATGGTCCTGGGAAGGAGGTATGGTCTTTTAAGATTCCAGCAGCAAGGTGACATGGTACTGACCTCGGAAGAACTGACTGGTGTCAAAGACCTTGACCACCTCATCGCGCTCCAGCTTGTTGGGCCGGTCCTTGCACAGCACGGCATTGCCGCTGTAGAACACCCGGCCCTGGCACAGCCGCTTGACCAGCACACCCTGCCGGCTACTGTGCAGCAGCACGCCGCGCTCCAGGTGCCCGAACAGCTTGCGTGTCACCTGCCTCTGCCGCTCGCTGGGGATGGTGTCTGCGGGCGGGAAGCGCACCAGCTCCAGGCCCTCAGGCCCATACATCTTGGTGCTGAGCAGTCCTGGCTGGCTCAGAGACAGGCGGCAGCCCTCAGGGCAGGTGGTGGTGGTCTGGCCTACCAGCTTGCCCCCATAGTAGAAGCTGATTACCATCTGGGAGAAGGCTGCGGCAAAGAAGGGGACAGATCAGGCACAAAGGGATCAGGCACAGAGGGAAAGGGGGCTTCCTGGTCCTTCCTGTGCAAATACCCAGAGCCTTTCTTTCTCTCAAACTGGGGGCTTAACTTTTTGTGTGTCTAGGGCCGTTTTGGTGTTCAGGGAAGTTCGCACACCCCTTCTAGAAATAATGATTTTGTAAGCATGAGTAGATACACAAGATTACTAAGGAAACCAATGATTCCAAATATAAAAACTACCATAGTGTTCTCTATACTTGTGGGAAGGGCTGAAAGTTGCTTCGGTTTACCAGCTGCCCTGGGAGTAGGGAGGCTTTGACAACTTCATTTCTTAGGAGACTAGCCCCACCTCACAGGCACCACTGTGACGCTGGTACGCAATGCTATACTATACATAAAACAGATTCTTAATTTTTATACACATTAGAAAATAGATTCTTAATTTGAAGTCCAGGGAACTGTGAACTTGGCAAGAAAAAGATTATATCTTTATTTTCATTAAACCTCAAATTCAGATCTAGCATTTCCTTGCATTACGCTGTAGGCAATAGGCTACACTGTTCTAGAGTAGACATAGCCATCCATCCAGGTAACACTGTATGATACGGGTATGTATATACGCTCAATCTCTGATCACCTGAAAAAGAAAACAGCCCCACTTTGGTGCTGATGCATCTTTAACACCTAAGCCTGAAGACCCCGTTTTAACAAAGGGGCAGGCGTTGGGGCTCTAAGCCTGGGTGGGTGAGATATCTGGCTGGAATTTCTGAACAGTATACAGCTGGTTTTCAGTGAATATGCTTTGACCTCTGAATTCCTGCTTATATAATAAGTAACACTGGTTCTCCTTTTCCAGGCAATGAGAGATGGCCCCTATTTAAAATAAATTTAAGTTGTAAAATGTAAGATTTAGAGAAAACTAGGATATTAGTAACAGTCCAGGCAGTATCCAGATATGAAAACCAATTGTGAAGGTGGGGCTCAAGTGTCTAAAGTTTGGGAACTTCTCAACTGAGATAGGAATAAAGACAATAGCTAAATCCAGGGGCCCTCCTAGAGAAATCTACATTTTAATAGCCTTAAACTCTAGGAATTACATGCACTTTTAAGACCAACTAGGGGCTGACCCCTGGAGCTACATAAACTGTGAGCCGCCTGATTCCACGGGGGACCCTAGACTTGTGCGGTGCACACCTGCACAGCCATCAGGGGCAGCCTTGTGCATGGCCACCCACCTCACCTGGGCTAATGCTGCTGTGCACTTCCAGCTCCTTGGACCCTCCCCCTGGGCTTTGCTCAAGAAACACTTTCTCAGTCAAATACTGAAACGCCTCACTACTGTCCACAGGCTCCATTCTCTCCCGTGTTGGAGTTCAATGGCATTCTACAACCATGCAGGGTCAGGAGTCAGAGCTGCAAGTGCTCCTGTCCAATTCATTTATTTGACATTTGAGGAAATTAAGGCCCAGGTGGGGTCACCAAGCAGGTAAGTAGTAGCACCAGCGTCCAACCCCACACCTCATGAACCCCCATTTGCCCTCCTCCTACCCTCCAAGTCTGCAATGTCCACATCGCCTAATGACGACACATTCTTCCTTCACTCCGAAACAACTCTGAACTTTGTCCCAAATGAGTGAAACACTCCAGACAACTCTGTCACCACTCTGCTCTGCCATTGCTGTGATCTTATTTCACTTTAGTGCCTCTCGACCATGTGAACTGACCACATCAGAGGGAACAGCAGATGAGGCGTCCCAGAGATGCCCAGGTGGGGCTGTCCTAGTGACCCCAAAGTCATGGGACAGCTTAGACTCAGAGGAGGTTTGAGCTAGAAGGACCTGAGCCGTGACTTGTCTCACCCAACCAGTGAGCAGTGGGGACCCAGAGAGTAGAAGCCACTCATCAAGGGTCCCCAGTTACTCAGCCCATCCCTTCGTAACTCCAAGGGCCCCACTGCAACCCTGCCCTGCTCCCGTTATACCCACCCACCCTGCACAACAGCCCTGCTGGGGGCAGTCTGACCACAGCAGCAGCAGGGCACCCACTCCGGAGCCCACTGCCTGGTTCATTATCCCAGCTGTGTGACCTGGGGCAGCAGCTCCCCCTCTCTGTGCCCCAGCTTCCCTATAAATAAAGTGGGGAGAATAATACACCCACCTCACTGGGTGGCTGTGAGGACTGATGGAGCTTGCATTTGACTTAGCAGATGTCAGTACCACATAAGTGGTTATTAAATAAGTTGAGGTAATGTACAAAAGATTAGCTACAATACATAAATGAGACTCCTGAAATTATAAGCCACAATCCCTGGTCTACACACACATCCCAAGTGCTGTTCCAGGTGCTTTGGACCAATTAGCACATTTCATCCTCACAACAACCCCCTGAGGTTGAGACTATTAACAATTATACCTATTTTCCATGTGAGAAAAACTGAGTAGTAGACAAGTTAAGGTGCTTGTTGTTGATGGCACAACTGCTAACCTGGGGGCCTGGGTGGACTCCCTCCCCAGCAGGGTGTCTCCACATCTGTGTTCTTAAGCACCTAGACACACTGTCAGTTTCAAACATTGCCATTCACCCCAATTATTTCAAATACATACAGTTGAGAGGACAAACAGGCAGCCACAGCCATGTTTGGATACATGTGCACAGTGGGGTGTTGTGAACTTGAATTTGCTGCCAACTTTTTATATGGGAAAATTTCACCTAAGAATCCAGATTTTTGGTTCCCCTAGAAACATGAAAGAATCGAGCCTGGCTGGGTCTGCAAATCCCCAGGGCAGGAACCACCACAAGCAGCCCAGAGCAGTGTGGGTCCCTCCATTTTGCCAGTCTCTGCCACTCCCTATGTCTTTCACCTGACATCTCACTCATTATATTACCTGTCCCTAAGGGTTAAGAACTGACAACCCCTGACAACTTATTTACATGAGGAAAGGAGCTGTGTGAACTGAGCAGAGGTACCAAGGTCCACAGCTTCTAGCAGAATGCTACACGATATTCTCTGCATGAGGCAGTGACCGCGAGTTGCTCTACCTGCTGCGTGCTGAGACAGCTCTGGAATAACTTGAGGGAGCTTCCTCCTCAGACCCTATCTTCTCACCCAGACACTGCAGCTAGTGCCTGGGTACACTCCTGCCCCCAGAAAGCATTGGTCAGCAGAATCCCTGGGCCACAGCTCAGAGCTAAGCAGGTCAAAGGCCCAGTCCCATGACCCAGGGCCTCTAGGAGCTGCACCTCTGGTGAGCAAGGCGTTGCCCAGCACAAATCTAAAAGCAGACTCTCCTGGGCTCGAACTCGGCAACCCCACCTACCCACTGTGTGGTCCTGGCTGAGCCTCAGTTTATTGATCTGTGAAGCCAGCGTTATGACAGGCTCCAGCTCCCAGGGCTGCTTTGCAGTAGATAAGAGCATGATGAATGGGAGTGGTGTTTGCTTTAAAATTTTCTTGCCAGGGTGAGAACCTGCTTCTACCTCCGGAAACACTCATCCCATGAGGGCCACAGTCCAGACACTTCTCTCTGAGCCCCGTTCCCTCCTCTGCACCAGGCCTCGGGTCCCCAGTCCTAATGTTACACGGTCCATCTGGATGCATCAGGCTGTTCCTATCACAGAACCTAGCAGCTGTCGGGGAAGACACCAGCTCCCTTTGTTCTGAAGACTCCATCAGTGAGCCTGAATGTACACGCCAGGGATGCAGTTCGAGTCCCCAGCATAATTAGACAACAACGTGACCCAAAGGCCCCCTCTTTCTGCTGGGGGCAGGAACATGGATGGAACAGCCTGGGGCCATGCCCCAGCTCTGCAGCCCACAAGTTATGGGACAGGGCTTCCAAGTTGGTGCAGTGGGGACAGTAACAGAACCTACCTAGGAGTGGTGGAAAGCAATAATGAGACTGGGCCATGAAAGCCTCACTGATGATCCTGGACCAGTTGGTGTTCACTAATGTTCGCCACCATCATCACACCATCCTCACCATCCTCACCATCCTCATCACCACCATCATCACCACCATCCTCACCACCAACCTCACCATCCTCATCATGGTAGCCATGATCATCACCATCACTATCGACAGTATCACCACCATTATCAGTATTAATATTGTTATTGTTATAAACTTAGGTGTGGGAGAGACTAAAGAAACTGACACTGGTGACATCCATTGCCCAGTACGTCCCTACCCGAAAGTTTTACTAACGCCATGCACAACCCTCACAACACCCCCATGAGGCGGTGGTTACTGCTGTTCCCACTTTACCGACGAGAAGCCTGAGGTTCCGAGTGGTTCAGTTACTCTGCCTGCAGTCACAGGAGGGGGCAGAGCTGGGCCTCGCATGTGTCTGTCCCCATGCTCTCCCTCCCTGTGAAGAATTCTTTGGATATATTGTTGGTCCAATCCAAGACGAGGCTCAAAAGGCCAGCCACTTGCTCATTCCCAAACCAAAGGGTAAAAAGGAGGAATCGGGTGCCGACCTCCGCCCCCAGATCATGCTTATCCAAGGGACTTGAGGAACCCACACAGGTCCTTTGAGTTTTGTCTTCAAAGAGTGTCCCCGCACCTCACCCAGCTCAGGGTACATCGTACCTGCATGGTGCGCATCGTAGGCGGTGTACCCCGTCACCAGCGACAAGCCTGTTGGAGGGAGAGGAGAGCCATTCAGATGCAGCCTGACCTAGTTGGTGCAGGGGAAGCAGTCCAAACGCTCCCCGTCTCCCAAAGTTTCTTCAAAAGCCGCATATGACGAGCTCTTAAGGCCCTGCCACAGGCTTCCGCTGAATTCGGTGTTTTTCCCTCTCAGTGTGGCGACCCATGTTTCATAAACGCAGAAAACCAGACCTCAACCCAACCAGCTTGGAGGGGGGAGACTTCCTCTGTGCTGTGGGATTTCTGACCATGTGTCAGTGTGACATTGTGGGGCCACATTTCCTTCCCCCTGAGGGCCTGCTCCCAAAATACCACCAGACTGCATGCCCACCTTCCAGGGCTTGTCTCAAAGGGAGCCCAGGCCCAAGCTAGCTTTCTGAGGTGCTGCCTGGCACAGGGACAGAGGGCTCTTCTGGCCCCTGCCTTGGTAGCACCCCACACCCTAACAAGCTCTGAGGCCCACTAGACTAGCTGTCACCTCCTGGTCTCCCACAGGGGCCGGTGGGAGAGAGGCAAAGGGAGGAAGCAAAGGCACTCCTGGTCCTGGATAGAGGATCGGAGGGTCAGAGGATCGTTTTCAGCAGTGGTGAGGGCAGGAATGGGGAGTCAGGCAGTCATCAGAAGCTAGTAAGAGGGTGAATGGCTCATTTAGCTTCAAGACCCCATAGGGCCGGTCCTGGGGTCTCCATTTTTGAGATGAGTAAACTGAGCCTCATATAAGATATGCAACTTCTAACAGGCAGATGCAAACCCAGGGCCCGGAGTGAGCACCTGCCTATCCCTGAGCTCTCCTGCTTTCCGGCGGCTCTGGGCTGTGCTTGGCTTGGAGGGGTCCCTAATGTCTGAGGACACTGGGTGGTGGGCCTGACAGACCTAACATGGCCCACAGCTCTGTGTCCCCTCTGGTCTTGGAGCAGTTCACTGACTCCCTCCCCTCCAAGCTTGGGGGGGAAGCATGGCTGGGAGTATGGGAAGCAGACACTTCCTATGAGAGGGACATCTACAGCTTCCTGGGAGGCAGTGGTGAATGGGGCTAAGGGCGTGGCTCTGCCTTCAAGGGCCACCTCTCTGGGCTCAGTTACCTTCAATAAAACATAACAGTACCCTGCCCCACCCCACCCCACCGGCTATAGGGCTAAAACCATTCCAGCAAGTCCAGCCTCCACAGAACTTGCCAGAGGTTCTGGACTCCCATCCTCACCTGCGCTGGGCTGCTGCACCCACCAGTCTGGGAGGAGCTGATTCCTGCAGGCCTCAGGCGGTGATGGGCTCCTTTTGACCATCCCCATGTACTCATCCACACATGGCTGTGGGACCCAGGACAAGAGAGAAGACAGTGCAGTCACCAGGCTTCCAAAGCAGGACCCCAGTAGCATAAAGATAATGGCTGATGCTTAGCTAAAACCATATTGCCACCTTTAGCTCATAAAACAAAAGGGAAGTTTTACTTTGTATCCTGAAAGGTCTGAGACAATCCAGCAGGCTTAGTGATCAAACCATGTGACTGAATTACTAGCCTCTTCAGGCCCCTGATAAGTTTATTGGCTTTCAAATGAAACTGCCCATTGCCAGTTCCGGGACATCAACACGCCCTAACACTGAACAGACTGGTAAACAGACTCTGCCTCCTGCTAGCAAATCTCACTCAATGTACCATGTCCAGATTTTCCATCTCTGACTCTTTCTTAACGGAGCTGGTAAATCCAGTTAGGAAACGTTTTTGAAATCTGTTTTTCCTGTGATCCCAGTGCACCAATCTGATTATCTCTCTCTTAGCTTAGTTGGCAAAAAGCCTCCTATGCAAAACAGGACTATGTTGGAGAAGGGAAGCTAGGAATTCAGTGGGTCTGCTGCCAAAGACCATCCAGAAACTTAATGGCTGCCCTGGGCAGAAAAGTCGGGCAGCTTAAAGTAGATTATATTTGTTGTCTGCATGCTCTGACTGCCAAGCTACTCCCAAGGATTCTAGCATTGCTGCGTGAATTGAGAAGAATTTATACAGCACCCACACCACCTTTGGCAAGGGCTCTACGCGATTATTTTAGCTATGCAATGTCCACCTTGTAATAGCTATAAAAAACATAGTTAAAAGGCTAAAGGTAGAAGAAAATGACATCCAAATAGCGCAAAGTGGTATACAAAAACCCACAGCAAGAGACCCTGTTCTTTACTCACAGCCTATTAACTATGCCTTTACATGCAGTTCTCCTGGGTTGGGTTAGATGGATTTCCAACCCTTTGAGGATGAAAAGCTGTGTACTGGAAGAAAGGCAACCCACCAGCCATAAGAGCTAGTACAACGATCCTGCCAGAGGGCCAACCCCAAGCAGGAAGGAACATTTACATTTTTACTGAAGCCTACTAAGAAGGCAAGAAAGCATAGATGCATGACAAAAGACTGCCATTCAGAATGCTTAAACATAAAGGCTAGAGCTTGAGGGCGCACCACTGACACAGAGCAGCGGCTGGGTCTCAGCCCTCCGGGTTAGGGAGGGGACACCAGGTGGAACAGCTGACCAGCTGGCAGAGGCTGGCCTCACACAGATGGCCCAGCCCTCAACCTGTGTCAGAGTGGAGACAAGGTCTGCCTCGAGAGCCCGAGGCTCTGGGTGCCTTGGCAGGGCGAGATGGATGCCACTGCTCTCCAAAACACGCGCAGCTCCTGCTGTCAGGCCGGACTCCTGAGAATGCTGTCCCCACTTACCTCCTTGATCAGCTCCTCAATTTCAGAGTGACCACACTCCATCTCCGTGACTTCATTCACACAGCCAGGAGTCGCCACGCCTAATTTGCCTATGGAAGAGCAGACAAACAAAACCACATGTGACCACAGCACGGACACATCATCACCACCATCACTGGGGCCATAACCAGTGGTGGGGTTTTTTATAATGCTGAGTTGAAGGAAATAAAAGTCAATAAGTATCTTCCCTGGTTTGTGAAAGGCCTAGAAATTACTTTCCCATGCTTCTCCAGTCACCTGATCAGCAGAGTCAAAAGAGAGAAGTGGGGTGTTGTCTACTCAGAGGACAAAGGCAGCACTTTGGTCTCTTCCTTCTGTTTGCTGGAATCTAAAATGAATTCCTATCAAAGATCCTTTACACCACATCCTGACCGGTGCAGCTCAGTTGGTTGAACATGGCCCAGCAAAGCTAAAGGTTGCCAGTTCTATTGCTGGGCAGAGCACATGCCTGGGTTGTGGGTTCAATCCCCAGTTGGGGTAAGTGCAAGAGGCAAGAGATTAATGTTTCTTTCCCTCTCTTTCTCCCTCCCTTCCCCTTTCTCTAAAAATAAATAAATAAAATCTTTTTAAAAAGTATCCTTCTTCATACCAAGCATTTTCCACCGTATAGAGGTTAAATTTACAAGCTGGGCATTTGAAGATACTCGAAGGTTTCCTAACAAACATGTTTGCAGGTTAGAGTCTCTCTCTCTCTCTCTCTCTCTCTCTCTCTCTCTCTCTCTCTAAGTTAATTGGCAGGAAATCTCTTTTTGGCCTTTCCAAATATACACATGTGCATCTGCATACACACACATGCCATGCACACGCTCAGCACACCACAAAGACTGGCCCATGCCTGGCTCAAACCCACCTTCATCGAGAATCACTAAATGTGCATGAGTATTTATTTCCACAACAGGTGCTCTGGATCAGATGACTTTCTTCCTCACTCTTATGCCTATTCCTTGGCCAGAAACTCGCCTCATTAAGTTTATCAGTGAGATGAATTATAAGCCACAAACACTCGTTTGCTGGAATTCATTAGTCCCAATGATCTATAGAATTGGCCTGCTGTTTTGTCCTCACTGAATTTTGATTCCATTTTGATAGATTCAAGAATTCACTTAGAAGCTGTTGATGGGGGAAGTAGGAGACAGGTGGGGCACCTCCCAAGTAGCTTGCAAACCACCGAAGTAGAGGGGAATGGGTCCATGTAGGCACTATGCAAATGCAACGTTTCTTTGCCCCCCTGAGAACCTGCTTCTTTAACATCCACCCTTGCAGGTGATGCTGGCTGCGTTCCATGCTATAAACAAGTTAGGGTCCCCTGTCAGTTCAAGCTTGGCTGATCCTGGGGGCAGGGGAATAAGAGAAACTTCTCTATTCCTTCCAATCACAATTTACTCTGTGATGATGAAAAAAATATCCAAAAACTGAGAGATAAAACAGAAAGATGACTATGGCCTTTCAAAACCATTCCAGATGATCATCTATGAGGGTTACCCAAAGGGTTATCTGATTTTCCAGGGTAAGATCAGTTTGTTTGACTTAATACTATCGATTAGGCTTCAGCCTCAGTAAACCCAGGTGTTAATTTACAGCCAATTAAGCTACGAATGACCAGTAGAAAAAGTAACAGCCGAACTAGGGTTGCACTGCCAGGTCAGATGCCCATCAGTTCAGCTCAGCCTTCTGTCCTGCACTGACCACGCACACCAGCTCGTCCAGTCTGCCAAACAATCTTCATCATCGTGCCAGTCCCCGTGAATTCATGTCTCAAATTACTCCCTGACTCAGGCTCACTATATATTTGTCAGGGTTACAATTGTAACTTTTTAAAAATTATACATCAACATTTTTAAGCTTTCCACAGTGTGACGAGCTCAAACTCAGAATTTCTGCATAGCCCTAAATAGTTGAAGGGCATTCTATTCCTTTCAGGCCTTCCTGGACAAACAGACTTCTTCAAAGGAGAAAAGGATGCTGTGATAACATTCTAATTGCTACATCTAATGGCTAGAAAATCAGTGTGTTACCAGAATGTCTTAAACCAGAGATGGCAAATAGATTGTGTCTCATGGGCTGGCTCTGATTCATAGCAGCTGCATAGGACACTACTCTGAAAAGGATTCTGAGGCCGGACCTGAGCTCCATACTTCCTGATTGGTTAGTGATGTCTGTGCAGAGCGGGGAGTCCGGTCTTGGGAGATGTGCAGCAGTGGTTGCTATCCCTGCTTTCAATTCTTCACAGATGCTTTCCTGGGATTTTAGAGTGGGAAGAAACTTCAGGAATTATCACATCCTGAGTTCCCAAACAATGATTAGGATCTAGCAATACAATGAGTTATAGCAATGAAACTAACAGCACCACCATCTGCAAATTCACTCAAGAACTTTCCCCTCCACCCTAATCAGCCATCCTTTCTTTGTCCCCCTGACCTTCCCCTAGCCTCTGCTGAGAGGTGCTAAAAAACCACAGGAACTCCTTCTGCAATGTCAGAGGATCCCTGTTCCTGCCCAACCGCATTCCAGAGCCCCACATGCTCCTGGTCTGACGTGAGCAACAGAGCTGCCTGCCACCCAATCTCCCCACCGGTTCCTCCCCTCAGATCTGCCTCTCACTCAGCTGGAAGCTGCCATTTGGTCAGTGGGTGAGGTAGGTGGAGAGAGATCTCCATCTCTGTTTATGCAAAGAAGAGAACTATTTTGTTTATCTAAAACCACTTGTCCCAAATCCTGTGGGCTCCCGCTCCACCCTAGGCCCAGGCTCTCCCTTGGCAGCCGCAAGCTAGGCAGCCTCTGCTGGGCTGAGTGCCCATCGAGGATAGTTACATTTTTGTTCTTCCTCTGGGACGATGCGGTAAACTTTGTATGGCTCGGAAATGTCCAGCTGGGACCGGTCTGTCACTTCCTCAAAATCTGGACTCTTGTTCAAGGCACAGCGTAGCCTGGTCTTCCACGTAGCTGGTTCAGCTTTGTCCCCTTCCTTAAATTTCCCTTTAAAAACTGCCCAGGCCTGAAGGAAGAGAAAGGAGCATGTGAAACACACGGCCGGCCCCTTGACCACAGATCTCCATGGCTACGGTTAGGACTGGCACATTCTCACCCTCCCAAAAGTCCCTTTTTGGCCATTGACCATCATTCAAGGAATTCAGGGCTCAGAGACCTCCATCCAACCACTTTCTCCAATAAATGTAAAAAGACCCAGGCCAGGAAGGGGGTCCCCCAAGATCTCCCAACTGAGCTGAAACTGGAACTCAGCCCCAGGCCCCGCCCCCACTCAAATCCTTCCCTACCAGAGAGCCAGGAGGAGCCTGAGGTCAAGCAGCTCAGGAGGAAGTAAGTGCACTTGGTTTCACTAGAATGTTCAAAAACAAAGAACAATTTGCTTTTTTTTTTCCTTTAATCAACCCCTAGCGTGAAAATTTAGCATGAAAAGGAAACATTTGCAAAAATTCTGAGTGTGCTCGTCCACTGCCCTGCTACTTTTAATAGAATTTTTGTTTTGCATTTTGGCATTTATTCTACCCTTCCCCCCATCTCCCCAGGGCACTGTTTGATACACAATGAAATGTTTTCCCTCTCTGTTGGTTCTTTTTTTTTCATAGCTCCGTCTTCTGACCTCTCCAAACCTTAGACTCTGGACTAGAAACAGAGACTTAAAGCTGGACACTTAAAGTCAAAATGTAGAATGGGGCATCATCAAAAAAAAACCAAACATGTGAATGGGCAGAGTTTTAATTTCAGAATTGGAATACAGGACACATCAATGAGGAGGTCATTACTGTCACGTGAAGATAACTTTTGGTGTTAGGTGTATTCAGACACACCTTCCAACCCAAAAGAATACCAGATCAAGAGGGAATTCTCAGCCCCACTGAGTAAAACACAATTCCAAGAGGTAGCTTTCCCAAGGTGACCCTGTCTGGGATTAAACGCCAGCCATCTGGACTTCCAAACTGGTGGATTTCCACTGCAGCAAGCACTCTCCAGCTTAATGCCCATCCCCTGGGATCTCGTGAAGGGCAGAGTCCTGGGCCTGCCCCTCAAGATTCTCACTTGTTGGTGGGGGTTGAGTCTGCAAGCCTGCACCTGTAGCCAGCATCCCAGCAATTCTGGCTTAGGAGGCCCGGAGACCAGAACCCCAGAAACCCCAAAGCTCCCCACAAATCACAGCTCCACAGAAAACAGTCATAGCTTTTTTTCTCCTCATAGTAGGCATGACCTCATAGTTCACTGCCAACATGTTGATGTCCAGAGCTCAGATTTTGCATCTCTGCCTGAGGCAAAGAAACTGTTAGAACATTCCTACTAGTGGGAGTGAGTAGTCACTTCCTTTTCTGACATAGATGAAAAACTCACCTTTTCACTTAAAAGTGAGTGGTTTTCAATCCTTTATTAACTGCCTCGCAGACCATGCCCAGATTTCTTTTTTTGGAGAAATATAAGAGCAAACTATGCACACACTGAACAGTAATTTCAAATATTTATCACATTAAATCAGAGAGTCTCTACCTCAGCACTATTGACATTTGGGGTTGGATCAGTCTGTGCATGATTGGATATCTACCAGTGTCCCTGGCCTCTGCCCACTAGATGCCTTTAGGACCCCTATCCCCATGTGACAACCAAAAATGTCTCCAGACATTATCAAGTGTCCCCGGGGAGGTAAAATCATGATACACACACACACTCAGCCAACCCATATGACCCATGGACCTCAAAGAGCACGGATTTGGGGACGATGTTAGGACGAGCTGCACTTACGCAGAACTGCACAGTCTAGAGGGCACTGTCATGGTCGCCAGGTCTTTCAAGGCTCACACTCTCCCTATGAAGACAGCTAGGACATCATAAAGCAAAGCAGAGCCTGTGGGCACAAAGCACCGTGGGCTGGCATCAGGTACCCTGCTTCCAGCCTCCACTGAGTCCTTTTGAGGGTTCTCAGACAGGCTCTCAAATATCACCCGGCCAAATGATCTGTAAAGACCCTGGAGCTAACCCTAGACAGAATAGAGTGATTCTGAGCCCCTGGAGCTACCATGGCTGTCCACCCCCACCGTGACTTATACCTCTGTCCAGAGGGTGCTCCGCACTCCTCAGCAGCCAGCATTAAACCTGGGAAGGCGACCTCTTCCTGATTTACCATTACTGTCACATCTTGTAGTTTAAAATTCAAATGCCATTTTTTTCTCAAAAGCCTAGTGAATTTGAAGTATCGGTGCTATTATGTAACTTCTAACCCATTTAAGATGGGTTTGTCACAATGCCTGGTCAACAAAAGAATAACCAATGAATCATAAACTGCACCCCCACTTTAACTTGACTCCCCTCGGTTAACATTTTCAAAAGGAGGCAGAATATGTTTTTAAAAATAAATATGAGCCCATATCAGGGCCTCATCAGTATACTCAGGGATTGTACAACATGAGCTAAATGTCTTTTTCAATCTCCCGTCTCTGTTCTACACCACGAAGCTGACCTCAGAACGGTGCCTATAGACAATAAAGGAGTCTCTCGTGTAAGAAGAAGGTGCTTAAGATCCACTTATTAAGTCAAGAAAACACACTATTGTTCTCTTAACTCATAAATTTTTAAAAGGTTTTCTCGGAATGTGTGGAACAAAAAGGTCTTGACTTCACCAGAAAATCCCTGAGGTGGCTCCGTCTAACCTAGGCCAGCCTTGTGACTTCTTCCCACGGCAGACAGTCTGGTGGGCGTGGCAGAGCTCCAGTGCTCAGAGGGTGCAGTGGGCTCCTAGTGGTCAAGAGAGCACCACGTGGCTTCTTCCCACCAGCATTTCACCAGCCCGGGCTCTCACCCTCCCAGGGGCTACCCAGCTCCGGGTGGGCACCATGCCTCCCTCCCGCCCCCATTCCTGCTGAGATTGTACACACATTTCAGATTGCCACATTGAGCGACTGCGTAATCAACGGAAACATTGGGAATCTTGCACATTTTCTCAACACTGTTGAAACGGCCATGAAGAACATTGCATAAGATGTATAAATCTGGGGCTTTATTTCATTACCCCCAGACCATAAGAAGCAGGGAGCAGCATGAAGGGAGAGGACTTACATCTCCACCAGCAAGCCATAAGCCAGGGTCATGCAGCCTGCTGGTCCAACTCCCTCTACCCATGCTCCTCCTGAAGAGGTTTTACCAATGGACAGTCTGCATCTGGGCCCTCAGCACCCCACGCTTCAGCCTAAATCTGTTCATCCCAGCCCTAGTCAGCTCCCAGAGGGGTTCTCAATGTGGCAGGGGAGAGCACACCCCCAGGAGGCATCTGGCAATGTCAGAGGCATTTTTGGTTGTCACATTTGGGGGGCAGGTGCTGCTGGCATCTAGTCAATCGCGGTCAGGGATGCTGCTGACTATATCCTACAGTACAAAGGACAGCCCCAAACAAGGAACAACCTGGCCTAGATGTCAGCCGTGCTGAGGCCGAGGCGCCCTGGCCCACAGCAATCTGTAACCTAGAATTCCCAGCTGGCTGGATAGACCTTGGGCACTGTTTATATTTAGCTAGAGTCCTTCCCCAAAGAAGTTCACCATAATGTTAAAGGTAAAAAACCTCTACAAGAGAGGAATCCACACTCCTCCAAGGATGGGAAAGGAGGCACTAGCAGCTCACAAACCTGGCACAGTCCTGGCTCCTGACCCAGGGTCCTTGATGAAAAAATCTGCTGGACATTCAGGCCACAAAGGGTCCCTAGAAGGTGAATGCAAAACACCCACACGTTCCACTCTTCTTGGGGAGGGCCAGTCACTGGCATCAGATTCTCAAAAACATCTGTGACCCCAGGTGACAGATTTGGCAAAACTGCTACAGGTGTAACCCCACTGCAAATGTCAGACAGACCTGAAGGAGGTGGTCTCATAAGCCAACTCTGACCTACTCACGCTCTACTCTGAGGTAAAGGTACAATCCTTTGTCATTTTGGGGGTTTTGTGTCATAAGACAGTCATCCCTGGCTCAGGGTCATGTTGCACTGAGGTCTCACAGGGCTTGGCTCTACTCATTCATCCAACATCTCAGGCCTGACTCTGGCCCTCCACAGTTCAGCCTCCCCACTCCTCCTCTCTACCCACTTACTCTCCCCTCCCTGTCCCGGGCCCCCAGATGCCCACAGAACTAGCGCAAATGCGGCAGCAGTTTGCAACCTGGGCTCTAAGTCAGACCAGCCTTGGTGTGCCTGTTTGCAAAATTGGAAGTCTGGGCTCACCCTGACCTAGGGCTACAGATCTCTCAGGGAGTGGAGCCTGTACTTCTGGAGCCTTGGAAAAGCCCACAGGAGACTCTGCCGACCCGCTGGGCTGCAGAGCTGCACTGCCCCAACTCCTGGCTCCTCTGCTCAAATCTAGGAGCAATGGCGAGAAACCTCTGTTTGTCAGTACTACCAGGGGTTGGGAGCATGGGCTCCAGGTTGGGCTGCCTGGGTTCAAACCCTGCCTCTGTTCTCCAAGAGCTGTGAAATCTTAGGCATGTCACTCCTCCTCTCAGTGCCTCTACAGAACAAGGACAAGGACAGCACCTCCTGTTTAAGACTGCGTGAGAGGAAAACACAGACCCTGTGGGCCCAGGTCTACCACAGAGCGAACTCTCAGTCAACACTGGCAGTCACAGTGCAAATGGCAGAACCAAACGGCAAGTCCCTCAATGCTTGGGGTACTCACTATTCTCGAGGGAAGTCAGACTATTTGTAGACACCTGCTGCAGGACATTCCATATGGCCCAGCCTGGAAGTAATGACAGCTGGTGTGTCTCTCACTGAGCTGGCCCACATTGCCAAACAGAAGTAATAACTTTGCAAGAACAAAGTGTACTCAATCTCATCGAAAAAAGTGCCACCAATATACAACTGACCTCACAATGATTAAATCATATAATAGATATAAAATCACCTAGTATGTTTTTTAGACACATTCTGCACTCATTCAATGTTTGTTTTTAAAAATTGAGTTAATTTTCCAGAAAATAAGAAAGCTGCCACTCCACACCTCCACCGTCCAGTGAAGGAAGACAGAAACTCCGCTCCCGGAGGGAAGTCCAGTCTTTACCTTGAAAATGGAAGCATCCACTTCCTGATTATAATCTTGTTTGCCAGCATGTTTCCAGGGGATCCGGAACATGCTCTTCTCATCGTTTTCCCAAATCAAACCTGGGTACATGTTGCTGTCAATTTGTTCAATCAGCCACTGCCGGAGCCGCCGGCCACCATTCCGGTCACACATCCTTGGAAAGAAAAAAAACGTTTTCTAAGACATTACAAATACTGTCTCATTCATCACAGCACCCCAGGTACTTAACAGCCAAGAAACGCTAACAGGAACTAACAGGAAAATCAGAGGTCCAGCAACACAGGAGCCAGCTGGGGGAAACCCACAGGTCCAGGAACCCCAGGCCACCTGCTGTGAGAAGACAATGCCTGCCTCCAGGACCTCAGATGCCTGGAGCTTTGTGGCTGCTGGCACCCAGCTGTTGGCCCCACCTATGGTTCTGGCTGTGCCCTTTCCAGCTTTTACCGCATGCTCCCTTTCAGGAATATCTAATGGCAGCATTCCATTTTTCACACGAGGGGAAAAAAAATACTGTTACATTTTCAGGTCCTTTCTGTGAGCACCCACTGCTCGAAGGGTCAGTTCCATGACTCGGCGCCCAGTCTGACCAGTGTCTGTGAGCAAACAGGACAGTTGTGATCTCCAAGGAGGAGGAAAGTCTCAGGCTATCCTTCAGGTCAGCGATTTTCAACCGGTGTGCCGCAAGATTTTTTAAAACACACAACACCTGACTATGTAGTCAGGGGCACTGACCTCTTTTCCCCTAGACCATCAAATAAAAAATGACAACAGCCAACACAACAATAGCCCTGGTGTGAATGAATCAAAATTGTACCTATTTTATTTGTACAGTTTTGGTGTGCCACAGAATTTTAGTGATTAGTCCATGTGTGCCATGAGATGACACAGGCTGCAAACTGCGTTCTAGATTATCCCTTCGCAGCTGGTTTAGGGGTGACAGCATGAGTCTGGGAAGGACAGAGTGGGGATCCCATTCAAATCCTGCTATCTCTCAGCTGGGTGACCTGGGAGCATCATGTAACTCTTAAGTGTCAGCTACATTGGCTGATACGCTGGGAAAATTACCACTGCCACTGGGGGTTCAGACAGAACATATAAATCATCCAAGACAGTGCCTGGACCTTCAAAGATTTCCTCTAAATAGCAGATGTTGTTGTTATTATCCCAATTTTCCACCTAGGGACTCTTATGACCAATTAAGAGGTAGCAGACAAGCATGAGGAAATTGTGACCACAAAGTTAGTCCAGATAGACTCCTCCAGAATGCACCAAAATCAGGGGACCTCATCATCCCAGGGCACCCAAAGACATCCTTCAGAAGAACATTCTCACCACAGCAGGCAGCTGTCCCAACGGCACAGAGAAAAAGAGAAAGCAGCCATGCCGTACCAACTCACAGCCCACATTTATAAGAACCGGGTGGAAATCCCCTAGGCAGTTGGACAGATGCCCACCCAAAAACAAAAAAGAGATAGCATTTCTACTCTTCTGATTAAAGTGTGACCTCTTTGGGCAAAAAAGTTTGAAACAATCAGCAGTGACAAGACATAACATCCCCAGGAATATGGTCACATCCAGAGCCACGCAGGTCCATAAAGAAGTGGGTTTATGAAAACTCCAGCTACCCTGCAGGTGGCTCTGGGGTCAGAGAGGGCAGCTGGGTCCTGGGGAGAAAGAGAGAAGGGCCCAGGAGTGCCAAATGTAGTAATTTTTTCACCCCGTAACCCCAGCTGTCCAGTGTGGATTTAAAAGGAGTGAAGTGTGCAAAATGGGGATTGGACTTCAATTTGAAAGCTATAGACTCCAGCGGAGGCTGATCTCTAAGTAGACCTTGGTTAAGTCACTTAAGCCTCTCTCTGAGGCTCTTCTCACCTACAAAGCGAATGAATCTCAAGTGTCCTGGAATTCTGAAACAGTCCCTTGTGTTCATAAATACGGGACAGATTTGGGAGGAGCATGTAATGAGGGGAATGAAATGACACCACCAAGCTCCCCTCAGGAAATAACTTGGCAGGGCAGAGACTCCTATGGGTTCTTCCTGTTGGAAAAGCAGGAGACTCCCCTCCCTTGAGGAAGGAGCTGTGTGGGGGACAAGGAGAGGGAGCCAGAACCCCAAAGAAAGTTGGTGTCTGTGGATCTGTCAATTAAAGGACATGTTCCTGCTCGTTAGCATTTTGCTCACCCCCTTGGTACAAGGTTCACAAACTAGAGTCCATGTTCCAGGGGCATCCTGAAATGAAAAGCAGTATTTTGTTTGTATAGGCACCTTTTTTAGAAAGTGATCAACACCTTCTAGTTGGGATTTTTAATGGATTCATAACCCCAAAATTGTTAAGGACAACTATCTTGGTGATTTATAAGGGAAAAAAGAGAGAGAAAAGTAGAAGAGATGGCACTAAGAGGAAGAGTAAGTCATAGAAGATAAAAGCTGGAAAAACTTTAGAAATCATCTAATCCAGCCCCTCTTTTTATAAAATAAAAAAACTGAGGCCCAGAAGGCAGCCCAACCCCCAAACACCCAGCAGGGGGTCTTATTTTACTCACTCTGCAGAAAAAAACATGGTCAAGTTATAAGATCTCATAGCACAGACAGCCCCACCTAAATTTTCAATGACATCACCCACAAGAGTCTAAGCAGCATTAAAAGCCTAAGATTCTAATACAATGAAGATCCATAATTATCCATTAAACACTAACAAATTAATTCCACCAAATGCTGAGCCAGGAAAAATTTATAAGCCCAGTCACATGTTTATAACTTCCTCTTCCTTGATTTTTAGGTAATAATTCTCTTTATGGGCCAAATCCTATCTGGAGCTAATCTGCACCCTATAAATGGGTCCGGGGGTCAGGCTTCCCAGACAGCAGACGATAAGAGTCCAGGATGTGCCAGAAAGGTGGCACAGAACTCACCTTCTCCCATACCTCTCAGGGTCCCCAGGCACTTGCCTTATCCACCACAAACCCCATCACCCCGAGACCCAAAAGCATCAAAGCCTTTCTCCCTCTGGCCCAGTCCTGCTAAAATGGCTAAATCAGCCCTGATTCTTTTCATGGGGGAACCTGCCACAGTTCAAAGGACACTCTCAGAGCTATCCTTTAAAGGGCAGGCTCCTAACTTAGGTTTAAAGAATTGTGTTGTACCTCCTCCCATATGGTAGGGGAATAGTTGAAAATCCTGGAAAATTCAGTCTCTACATTCATGAAGCACTTCAGAGCTCTGGGTAAGTGACCTATCTCACCTTAGAAACATTGCTTTACACCAAAATGTCCTGTTAGCTGTGACACCATACAGACTTCTTTGCCAAGGTTGTGATGGAAGCAAAGGCCCTTAAACCCCACTCAGAAATCCTAATTATTATCAATCAGAATTAAAAACTGCAGTCTGCCCCTTCCACAAGCCGACCCACACAAGCACTGCCGGTTATCGGGTAGTTTCACGGTAATGAGCCTCAAGTATTATCCCATGCAGTAAGATTGAAGTGGGACAGGGAGGAGGTCTTATAATACAGAGTAAATATTTCCCTTCATTATATGAGCCATTCTAAAGTCAAGCCCATGCAAACCAGATTTGAAGGAAAATAGATTTTTTTTTTTTTTTAAGCCTCAAGCAATCTTTAGGGGCAGCCACACAATGATCAACAACTTGAACCTTCGATTTACATCCAGGAAAAAACAGGGGCGTGCTGCGATCGCGCTGGCCCCGAGACCAGGCGGCAGCTGCCCTCCAGCCCGCCCGCCTGCCCAGGCCTCCTACCCGCCGCCGTGCGTGCGCTCCCGACCTGCCGCCTGCCTTCGGCGCAGCCGTCTGCGTTCCCACGCTTGCCACCGAGCTTGGAGTTGCTGCGGAGGGGTCCGGGGCCCACAACTATTTAAGGATGGGGCGTGTCCGGCGAGCAGTGCGCTGGTCGTTCCGCCAATGGTCGCGGGAAGGTCGCCAGAGTCACCCAATGGGCGTGACCCGCTTGGCTGGCCTTCTTCCGAGAAATCACTTTGATGAAAGTACACTGCGACTTACAGGTCCTGGAGTCTTCCGGGGTCTGCTGTGAGGGTCCGGGAACGGCCAGGACCTGTGTGCCCTCTGGAATTCCCGAGGGGCCGCTGGGTCGTCGCCGGCCCAGGTCAGCGTCAAAGGGGAATAGTGGATGTCTGAGGTGGAGGTCAAGTCGCTGCCTGGCTGTCAGGGTGGAGGCAGAAGTCAGATGCTGGAGATAGGAGCTGTGGGATGCATAGTGGGTGTCAGATGGCAGAGGTCGGGCCGGAGTTGCAGGTCAAAGCAGGGATGGCGTGGGCACAGAGGTCAATACTGTAGACAGTCGGTGGTACCCCACGGAGTGCTCCCCAGTACCCACCAGGCCATCTCTTGGAATATGTCCAAAGTTCCCAGAGCTGTTTAGGAGGCATCCCCCGTTTGGATGAAGCCCCTGGTAAAGTCCAGACGGTGACAAACAGTCCATTTAAGACATGGAAAGGACCGGCCACTTACAGACCGGGTTCTAGATAACCAGTCGCTTGCACTTGACCACAGAGAGTGGCAGGAGAGAAATGACTTGCTTTAAAAAAATAAAAAAGTGTGTCTGAAACCACTGCCCTCTGAAGATCAAAAATAAAAACACGAGTGTCTAGCATGTTCATTCTAGAATGTCCAATTAGGGAAATTTTCATCCTAAGTTCTTTTCCCCAGAAAACATCAGTTTTGTGGAGGTAGGATCCCAGGTGCATCTTTGCCTTCAGTTCCCAGCCCCTCCTGAAAGTTAGCTGGCATTTATCGTACAAATGGGAGTGGGGTGGTGAAACAACACTGGTGGAAGCCATGAAAACAGAAGTCCCGGAAAGAGAAGGGAGGGGCACGCTTTCCCTTGTTCTGTTCTGGGGTATCTTCAAGGACAGGAAAATGAGAGTCGAAATTGACTTTTATTGCCTAGTTGGCCAATCATACACAAGCAGCAATGTTTGCAGGGCCATTTTATTCAACAGACTTTTCAAGGACCTATGAAAATGTTTGAGACTGAAAAAAAAATTATTGGCCCCAAACTGCAAAAAGTACATTGCAAATTTGAAGTTCATAAGTGTTCAAAGAAAGATCCCCACAACATAACATGCCAACTTCGTAATTGTAATTTATTTATTGATAAACATTTCATTATAACCCTGTGTAAGTTAGAAATCACTTAGTAAGAATTTCCTAATACCGTGATTGCCAGGAAGTCACAGCAATTATAAATTAAGTTCCCTGTCACCAAATAAGTTCAAATGAAAACTGTTTTTTTTTAAAGGTCAAACTCTTTAAAAGTATTTAAATAATGTGGGAGTAGTTTAATATATTTGTTATGCTGTGGGATGCGCTTCCAGAACTCAGAGTGCCTAGGATGTAAGACATTTTTAAAACACCCTGCTGTGTGTGTGTTTATGCTCATGTCTGTTCACAAATGTGCCCCTTCAGCCTGCCCAGACTTCCATGCGTACGGCTGTTCCTGCACAAAGATGAGCACTCAAGTTTCCACTTAACATATCACTTAGATAAAGGTAGGAGCAAAGCTCACAGCGCCGTCAGCCCTGGACAGGTCACAGCATATGTTATTGGCAGTAGGTGTCACTATATACATTACAGGAATCATTCACATACACTGGCTTGCATTAAAACTGATCCTGAAACCCCCTATTTTCAATGTGGTGATTACTCACCACCTGGCAACAATTTCTAACCTTATCTGTTTAGTTCTGTTCTTATACAATGGGCATTTATTAAGCAACTACCATGTGCTAGATGCAGTGCCAAGGACAGGCGACTCAAAAAAGTGTCTCTCTGATCATTCCTTCCTCGCCAGTTACCTGCCAGGATTTCCTAATTCTGGTGTCATCTGACTTCTACAGCAGCCTACTCAACTTCCTGCCTCCTGTCCCTGTTCTTCCTACTCCTTGCTCCTGCAGTTTAATCCTTTCTATCTGCAGTGGTCTCCCTATGGCTGCTCCAACAGGTCCAGAAGCTTGCCCTGGCATCTCAAAGTCATACTCTACCAACCTGACCTTCTACCACCATCCAATAAGAACCCCTATTTCTAAGGACAGCATTCTGCCCCCACAATGAGAATGGCAGGTTGTAGAGTCAGACCCCACTTCAAACCCAAGCTCTCTGACTCACGGAATATGTGACTTTCAGCAAATGACTTACCTCCCTAAGCCTCAGTTTTCTTACCTGCATAATGGTGTGGATGATAATATTATGAGAAATTGCCAATAGTTAATTGTTTGTGATCTACAGAAAGGGCAGTTTCATGTACTTCAACCTAATTATTCCTACCTCTTAGGATCAGTGAGATGTGTAGGGAAGTTGGGGGCTACAGAAGGAAATTGGTGAAGAGATTTCTGGGGAAGAACTTTTCCATTTTCGAGTCCCCACCTCTCCCTTCACACCTTCCTAACCCAAGCTTCCTGAGGGGGCTTCCAGGGAGCTCTGGAATGTGTTTGCTGAAGGGATGAGTGTCAACTCACTCTCAAGAAATCTGTGCTCCAGGAGAAGGGCTGTTTTTTATACTCCTCTGAGCTGGAGTTTCTCTGAGAATACCCCAGGTTGGTGATTCACTAGCAGCATTCATGGACTCAGCACAATGCTGTGCTCACCACCACGATTTATTACCGTGAGAAGATGCAGAGTGAGATCAACACAGGGAACAGCGTGTGGGGTGAAGTCCTGGGGAGCCAGGCACATGCTCCCAGAGTCCCCTCCCAGGGGAGTCACCCAGGATGTGCTGAACCTCAGAAGTGAGTCGTAATGTGTGTGAAATGTTGCCCACCAGGGAACTCAGTGCCCAGGGTTCTTATTAAGGGACCGCCACATGAGCACCCTCTGCCTTCCAGAAATCCAAATTCCCAGACTTCCAGGGGGAAAGCAGGTGTTCAGCATCATCCACACTGTTTGCACAAACATTTTGGGCACAGAGAGCCACTCCCATCAGTTCTGGGGGTGGTGGGGACTCTCCCAAAATCCAAGTTCCCAGATACCAGCTGAGGGCCAACCCTGGAAGCAGGCCTTCCTAGGGTCCACAATCTTGGGCCTGCTATATGAACTCTTTCCTGCACATGCTTCTACTTATGGCGGGCAGGAGGGAGGGTTACATGAGAAACCTGCCACACCCCAAAACTCCTATGGGTATGTTTGCCTGCCACTAGCTACCTGCGTTTACCTATCATTAACTAGGGTAGGATGCCATTCTCTGAAATGACATTCTCAGCTTCACTGGGGCCAAGGGCCCATACTTAAGGACAAAGCCACTACATGCCAGCATTCAGAGGGTGACAGGCATGAGGATGGTGGGAGAGAGACAGAGTCTTCCAGGGAGGGACCCCCCCTACCCGCTTGCCACCTCCATAGTGATCTCTCCACCTGGAAACCCCGGCTCTTTCCAGCCACAGAGCTCATGCTGACCTAACCGGATAACCCAAAAAGCAGAATGAAAGCTCTTTTTCCTCTTTTCAACTTTAAAGTTCTCAATTGAATCTGCTCGCAGGGTTGCCTATACTCCATCATGCCTGCTGGCTCCCCGCTCGGCCAGTCACATGGACCCCAGAGTGATTCTCCGGTTTTTCCTTCTTCTCAAGCTTGACTCCAGTTCAACTCAGGACAAAGGACATTTGTAAATTTTTGAAATTTTTCCTGATTGTGTGTTTCCACAAGAGACCTTTGGCTCCAGACCACATCAACACAATGACACTATTGTCTTCCTCCAAGAAAAGAATGCCAAATCAGAGAAAGGATAGTTAATTGTATGAAGTGGTACTAATGCTGTGACTCAGTGGGCAAACCAGGAAAAAATGGATAGGCAGGCCGAAGAAACAGGAAATAATATGAGAATTATCAGTCCACAGATCACTAACCTGGATGCATGAGAAAGGCTTTGAAGAATACAGAGCATGATGGGGTCAGGGCAGGTGAGAGATCAGAAATACAGAGCAGACGAAACCGGACATTTGCTAAGAATTAATCTGACCATCAAAAAAAAAAAAAAAACAATAAAGGGGGTAGGTAGTCAAAGATGTAAGACTGGACAGGGAGAGCACTAACCATAAAAGAAAAGATAGATAAATTGGACTGCATTAAAATGAAGAGCTTATGTTCATCAAAAGATAGCAGTAAGAGTGCAAAGCAAGCCAGGACTGGGAGAAAATATTCACAACACATATTTTCAAGAAAGGACATATCCAGAACCTATAAAGAAATCCTATGAATCAAGTAGAACAAGATTCCACCCTAAATTCTCAAGCAAAGAAAATTTATTACAGGGATCTTCTTTGCTGCCAGATATCACAGACTATTTTAAGTTAGAAAATTCAGTAAGATTGATGACTACTATAGAAATGCACTTTGCTTGGTAATATTTGACTCGTTGCAATATTTAATTATCCACTTGGTCATTCACAAAAGTTCTCAACAGTAATTGGTGGCTGTTGCTGTAAGAGTATGTTGCCCGTGTTTCTATCTCTTGTGCTGTGCCAGAGGTCCTCAGGCTTTTTAAAAGAAACATGTTCACTGGCATAAAGTTGATTAGTTTTGAGAGATTGTGAATGTCCTTAAAACAGTTTCTGTGGGTGCAGAACAAATGGCAAATTCGAGCCAGCCCTTCTTACAAGAGTGTGGAAATTGAATCTGCTTAACTTGCAGAGTCACACTCATGCCCTGTTTTATGCACTTGTCTACCCAGAAATATTGGGAGACCGGAAGAAAAAAGGATAAGGAAAGGATTGAATGGTTACTGCACTAACCGATAGCCAAAAAGCGTATGAAAAGGTGATCAAAATCATTAGTCGGGAAAATGCAAATTAAAAACTGCAGTAACACCTGAAGTCAATATAATATTGTATACCAACTACACTTCAATTAAAAAAAAAAAAAAAAAAGAGCGAGAGAGAGAAAAGACACAGTAACATATCACCACACACCCACCAGAATGGCTGAAGGTAAGAAGAATGGCCATACCCTGTGTTGGAAAAGATGTAGAATAAATAATTAGAACTTTCAGTCACTGCTGGTAGGAGTACAAATTGGTATGATTGCTTTGGAAAACATAAGGTAAACCTATGCCTATCCTAAGCCCAGAACGCCCGCTCCTAAACACATCCGCAAAGAAATGAGTGAATGGAGTCCACTGAAACACTTATTCAGAAAACGTAATTGTGGCTTTATTCCTAATAACCCCAAATGTTGGTCTGGACATAGCCCCAGATATCAATCAACTGGAGGCCACCAACTGTGCTACATGCACACAATGAAATACTATTTAACAATACAAAGCACACAGAACCACACTCCACCTCAAAGATGAAGCTCACGGACATCATGCTCAGTGAAAGAAGTGGATGCGAAAGAACAACTGGGAGTCTTACTTCGTTTATACCAAGTTCAAGAAGGCAAAACTGAGGTGGCAGAGGTCACAATAGAGGTCATTTCATGGGCAGGGGTGGGTGGGAATTGACCGGGATGAGCCACCAGGGAGCATTTCCCGGGCTGGAAAGTTCTACATCTTGACCCGGAAGTATATACACAGTGTGTGTATGTAGCACATGCACCCTGCAGCACACTTCAGGTTTGTACAACAAACATGAACACAAGGGCAGAGGACAACTGACAACTTGCAAGCAACTGACAAAGATGTTGGCTCAAGCAGAGATTCCTGATATCCTCACCAGGTCAGGAACTAAAACCCAATGACCTACATGGGCAGCCCAGGGCCCCCAGGTGCAGGAAGGTATATGATTCACCTGGGAAAATCATTTTGTACTTGAAAGTTGGCAGTTTAACCCGGCAGATAAGGAAAAGATCCACTGATAAGTTTACTCGGCACAGAACAAATGGCTATAGCTTATCAGGCAGTTAAACACACAAGATGGGTGTGAGTGTGTCAATTTTTTCATGTTAAGAAGCTATCTTCCAACACAAGTGAGATTTCTTCAAGGTGGTGAATTGTGGCTGACTCAAGAACCTTGAAAAGGAAAATATTCAGAAACCTGTCTGTTCCAAAGCTGTGATCTTTGAACCTATTTGCAAAGGCATAGTTTCTCTTTTACTGAAGTAATTGCTCTAGATGTTCAAGGTAGATTTAGATGATAATTTACTAGTTGTTAATATTGCCCCAATCTATTTCTTTATTTTATTTTATTTTTTTAATTTTTTTAATTTTATTTTAACTGTTGTTCTTATACAGTTTTCTGTTTTTCTACTCCCAACCCAGCCCACCGCCCCAGGCCTCCCCAGCTCCCTCCCATTTCCACCCCACCCAGCTTTTGTCCATGTGTCTTTCATACTTGTTGCTCTAAACTCTTCCCCTTTCCCCTGGATATTCCTATCCCTCTCCTCTCTTGTTCTCAATTTCAGTGTCTTTGGTTATATTATGCTTGTTTGTTTGTTCTGTTGATTAGGTTCCTGTTAAAGGTGAGATCATATGGTATTTGTCTTTCGCCTCCTGGCTTATTTCACTTACCAATCTATTTCTTTACTCTAGAAAGATAAATTGAAACTCTGAGGTAAGTCTCCATTTGTATATATAGTAAAATTCATTACTTTGTTTAAAACACATTGTTCATTCATTCAATGGATATTTATTAAATTCCCAGTAATGTGCTATGTACCTCATTACCGCCCTCCATGGAGGGCCCAAGCATGTAAAACTTTAATGTAAAGAAAAAATTGCCTAAGCACTTGTTAATTTCCTTTTTTTTCTTTTTTTGCTTTTCAAAATGTAAATTTTATTCATTTTTATTACTAGGGGAAAAATTCCTTGAAGTAAAAGAATTCTAGGCATCAATCAAAAATATTTATAACATTTGGGGCTACTGCTAGGACATACTGGTTTACCAAAAATGTAAATTCTGATATTCAGCATAGATACTTTAAATTTTAATATGTAGCATGGATATTTTAAATTCTAATATGTGTAAGTAACTCGGGGCCCTTATTCAGAAATCTGAATCAGCAGGATTCAGAAATCCATGTGCTTAACAGCAAAGCCAAATAATCCAGAATAAATTTACCCATGTCCACCTCCCAGTGACCTTTGCAGACATGCAACAAATTGATCTCTAGCAAATGTATGGATTAAGCACAGAAAAAAATAGTGCAATAGTATTTATTTACCTCTAAATAAAATAAATTTTGAGGATTCTAAGAGTCTTTTCTTTTTAATTCTCACTCAAGATATATTTTTATTGATTTTAGAGAGAGAAGAACAGAGGAGGGGAGAGAGAGAGAGAGAAATTAATTGGTTGCCTCCCATACACTCCCCAACCAAGGGTCAAATCTGCAACCTAGCTATGTGCCCTGTCTGGTAATCGAACCCTCATCCTTTTAGTGTATGGGACAATGCTCCAACCAACTGAGCCACCCAGCCAAGTCTCTAAGAGACTTTTAAAATGACATGCTAGAATTCTATCTTTACACTGATTCTAAGAGCCCAGACTGGAGATGTCGTAATAATCTTTATTGTCCGTTTCAGACTTGTGTGGCACGTAGTAGTTGTGCATCGATGGGGCAGAATTTGTTCACATGTTTACTTTGATTCACTTAACAATGAGCTGTGCTTTAATAATCTCTGTAAAACGGGATGAGGTGCCTGGTGAGGTGGGGAGCTGCCTTTGCCTGGAAGCTTGATCACCTGGGAAAGATTTTTGCAGAAAGTGTTCCTGTGTCACCTGGGAGAGTGCACTATTTAATCCATAATGCCCAAGCTCTTCCAATTTTAAGATTCTGTGATTCCAGTTCAACCTTTTTGTCACCAAAGGGGTCTTCAGGAAATACTTCCTGAACTGAGGCAGTTAAATTCACACTGGGTCATCATCACTTCTTTTGCTGTAATTGCATGGCCGGCTGTGATGTGCCACATAACTATCTATACAAGAGAAATGCAAAGAAAGACAGAAGGCAGAGCTGGGCCGAGGCATCAACAAGATTCTTTTGTTTCCAGCACTGCACTATGGACCCAACACAGAGAACAAAGGGGAAGAACTAACTCGCCGTACAGCCCCAAGTGAGATCAGCAATAGCAACTTCCATCTGCAACTTGCTTTCTCTTTTATAAAACACATGCTCTCAAATCTTCTCATTTGGTTCTCAAAACAACCATGTAAGGAGGGATAGGTATGACTGTCCCCATTTGACAGATGGGAAAACTAAGGGCCAAGATAGCTGAAGGCTCTTAATTTCAAGTCCAAGGCTCTTTGAGTTCCCCACATGGCTTTACTTGTGGGATGGAGGTGCAGCCTAGAGCAGAATGGTATAATTCATGCTTCTGTTTTCTCTTCTGGAAAATTAAAGGGTTGAACTAGTTAGGCACTGGAATTTCTTCCAGATCTAAATAAATGCCTAATCTCTTCACACACTTGAGAACTTGGCAGGGGAGGAGCTGGGGAGAGGACACGAATGGCTGAACTTCCATTGCGAGTTAGTCATTTCCTTCCTGACAGCTTCTTTTTGCTCTGAGCTCTTCCTTTCACCCTTGTCACCCATTCATGCAAATAAATGCATCATCACTTGAGAGTTAAGCTAAAGGTTGGTACAAACAACACCTGCTTCACACTGTATTCCTGGAATGTGAATAAAAGCTACCATTTGTACAAGGGTCATGTAAGTTCACACCACGCCTGGGGGTTGCGTAAGTTCTCTTTCCTCACTCAGCTCCAGCTCTTTGGGATGCTCCTGGGGCCCCCAAAGGTTTAGAATTATCTCCTTGTAGAATAATTTCCAGGGATTCTTTTTCAGATTTGAGTAAATGGAAAACCTGATAGTTTCATCCAGGATGTGGGATTTCTGGAGAAATGGTGCATGCTGTTTAACACTGCTGAAACTCCCCGGTGCTGAATAGGTGTGCTTACCCCTTCAAGGTGTGGGTGTCAGATTTCTTTCCCTAAAGACTATTTTTTTTAAGATTTTATTTTATTTTTCAGAGAGACGAGACAGGAGGGAGAAAGAGAGAGAGAGAAACATCAATGTGTGGTTGCCTCTCGTGCACCCCTACTGGGGACCTGGTCCATACCCCAGGCATGTGCCCTGACTGGGAATCGAACTGGTGACCCTTTAGTTTGCAGGCTGGCACCTAAAGACAGTGTTATGCTTTTATCTCCTCTTTTGTTGTTTGCATTAGGTTATTTACTGTTGCAACATATAAATTTCCCTGAATACTGCTATGGGCTGAATGTTTGTGTCCACACAGAGTCCATATGTTGAAGTCTAACACCCAATATAATGGTATGTGGAGACAAGGGCTTCAGGGGCTGATTGGGCCATGAGGAAAGAGCCCTCATGAATGGGATTAGTTCCATTACAAAAGAGGCTCCAGTGAGACCTTGATCCCTTCCACCATGTGATGTTATAGCAAAAGACAGATTTGCAAACCAGAAAATGCCCTGTTATTGGAAGTTACAAAAGAGAGCATGACTGAATAGAGACCATGTCATGTTTATGGACTAGAAAATGCAATGTTGCAGGGGAGCCAAGACAATCGTGAAAAACTGTTGGAGGACTCACTCTGCCAGATGTCAGATCTTGTCCTGAGCCTGTCAGAACTAAGAGAATGGGATGGCAGCATGGTCAGATGGGGACAACAGAAACTGTCCCCCTGTGTACACAGAAACTGGACGTATGACAGAGGAGCCACTAGATGTCAAAGGGGGAAGGCGAGCAGGTTAACATGTGCTGGACAGACACCTACTGTCCCTATGGAGAATAAAAGGAAATCAGCTCCATGTCGCACAAAGAACCCACAGCAACATCCCACGGGTCACGGGTCAGATTATAAAAGGCAGTAAGTAAAAATCCTTAGAAGAAAATGTAGGGAAACAACCTTAGACCCTGAAAGTAGGAAGAACTTTTTAGAGAAGACACAAAAAAAGTATAAACCATACAGAAAATGATGAATACATTGAAATTTTCTATACCATGAAAAAAAGAAAATGTAAACAGGACCTCAGCCTAGAAGATATATTCAACAAAGACTATAGACTGTTACCTAGAAAGTATAAGAATTCAAAAAAAAGGCAAACAACTAGAAGAAAAATCTGCAAAAGATATAAATAAAATATAGAGTTACCATATGACATAGCCACTCCACTCCTGGATATGTACCCAAAAGAAGTAAAAACATACATCCACGCAAAAACTTTTACACAGTTGTCCATAGCAGCATTATTCATAATAGCCCAAAAGTGGGTATGACCTAAATGTCCATTACCTGATAAATGGATAAACAATATGTGCCACATCCATACAATGGAATGTTATTCAACCATAAAAAAGGATGGAGCCCTGATACATACTACAATGTGGATGGTCTTTGAAAACATGTTAGATTTTTTTTTAAAAAGTCACAAAAGACCACGTATTATATGATTCCATGATTTGAAACATCCAAAACACACACAAATGTATGGAGGTAGAAAGTAGATTGGTGACCACTGGAGCTGACAAGTTTGGAGAGAAGTGGGAAAGGGTTTTCTCCGATTGGTGTTCCAAAACTGACTGCGGTGATGGTTACACGATTCTGTGTGTATATATACTAAAGCCTTTGGATCGTACACTTTAAATGGGTAAATTGTATGGTAAGTTCATTGTATCTCAGTAGAGCTGTTTTTAAATATTTCTAACTAAATGAATAATTTATAGAAGAGAAAAGTCCAAGAAGCCAATAAGCATGTAGAAAGGTGTTCAACTACAACAGCATTAAGGGGAATGCAAGTCGAAACCGTGAGGTAGAACTTTATACTCATCATATCTGCAAAATCTCAATGTGTGACAGTACCAAGAAGGGCCAGGGAAGAGAAGAACAGGGCGATTCCAATATGCTGGTGGAGTGAAGCTGCTATCACCTCATCAAAAACCCTGGGAATGTCTGAGAAAGGCAACACTGCTCATACTCGATGAGTGAAGAATTCCACTTCTGGGCGAAGACCTCTGAGAGGCTCTCACACATGTGCTCAATAAGATGCAGGATAAATACGTGGACACATCCGTTACGAGGAGGACATGGATGTGCCCTAGGGGGCATCACCAGGTGCACAGCTAAAATGTGACACATGAGCACAAGAGAATACTATACTGCAGTTCACATGAAAAAGCATCAAATATGGTTTTGAATCAAAACCACAAGTTGTAAACTAAGTACATGCAAATATCACCTCATTTAGATCAAGTGTGGAAACATGCACAATGGAATTATGTGTTGTTTATGGAATCACACATGTGTAGAAATAAAATGA
Source organism: Anoura caudifer (assembly GCA_004027475.1). NCBI lineage: Eukaryota > Metazoa > Chordata > Mammalia > Chiroptera > Phyllostomidae > Anoura > Anoura caudifer. The sequence goes on from PVKU01000020.1 coordinate 997,334, forward strand.
AAAAGGGCACAGGAATGATACAGTCTTAGTTCGTGGGAGCTGTTACCTGTGTGGAGGAAGTGAAACAAGACCCACCTGAGAGGAGAGCAAGCAGCCTGGCTGAATCTATTATGTTTCATATAATAAAAACAATCCTAGGTGAATATCTCATCCTGTGAAGATTGTTAAACTGGAGGTGGATGTTCATTGAGTTATTTTCTTTTATTTATGCTTCAAAATGTAACAGCTTCTGAGAGAATGCATTGGTATACACTGTTGCCTTGAAGTGTGTGCATGTTTACACAGAGTAAACATGGAGGTTGGTGGGCAAACTCCTTGAGATGGCATCCAGAAAGATTGGAAGCCTGGCTGCCAAGGCCCAGGGTCCAGAAAGGGTGGGGTACAGGATTTAGAATTCAGACCAGACGAATATGGAAAGCCTGGAGCCAGGGCACCCTGGCAGGTACACCCCAGGAAACATGATGTGCAGACAGCAGCGTGCCTGGGAGCTAGAGCAAGAACACAGAATAGCTTCCCCGAAAAGCAGAAATCAGTGGAGGGACAAACAGAGATGAGAACCAGGTAGAAAAGAGAAACACTTGGGTGAGAATCAATGGGTTCACACAGAAACACAGAGACCAGACAAATATTGCAATGGGCACATCTACAACAAGGAAAAATGTCTGTGTTGGTCCTTGAACCAGGACAGACTTTCAGCCTAACTACTTAGAAAACACACACCCAGTATATGGTGACTGGCCCAGAGGAAGGAAGAAATAAGAGGAACATACCTTCTTTCTCAGGAGCCTAGATAGAGCCTGACTAGTGGGTACACATCGCTGTCCTTCAAAGCCGAGAATGTGGTTACAAGGGTCCAAGCAGGGATGGAGCAGAGGGAACCCAGAGGGAAAGATAACAAGGCATTGTTATCTTTGTTAACAAGGTGCACTTCCAAAAAGCCTGGGAAACTGCTTCCTGTAGGCTTCTTTTCTGGTCTGTCTGGCAGGTAGGCAGGCTGGATCCCAGCACCCCACTGAAGACATGCAGAAACCAGGATACGTGAGAGTCCATGAACCAGGCACAGAAGAGAAGGGAAGAATCTGGGTTCCCCACTGTGTAGGAAGTGGGACCTACCCCTGTGTTGAATTGACCACCAACTGGAAAAATCAGAAAAGACTTCCTGGAGGAAACAGCATTTGAAATGGACCTGAAAGGTTGAGAAAGGCTTTTCACAGGTAGAGGAAGAAAAGACCCAAACAAGAAAAGAAATCGCGCCAGAGACCCCAGGAGGGTAGAAAACCTGATTTTATTTCTTGGAATCCATG